>JASDQU010187690.1:1044-11187 GCA_032191745.1 Picea mariana
TCTATTCAAGGAAGAATTCAAATGGGTATATTGGTCCAACAGATATATCGATTCATTGTGGTGAAGTGCCATAGGTCGTTGTTCTGATATATCGATGAAGCTCCCGTTCTGCAAGTTTTCTTTCTGCGATGTTCTATCTGGAATCTCCTGCAACTTTTCAATCTTTGCCTTCTTCTTACTTAACTTTCTATCTTTCTTTCCAGTGAGCTTCCTCTCAGTAGTTCTTTTCTTGTTTTGGCTCTTATTTTCCTTGGATATAGTTACTCTGTGCTGCTGAGGTTCTTTCTTAGGGTTCAGGTATAACATCTCATCTTTATATGAGATAGAAACTTCAGTCTTATATGAGTCCTCTGGTGTTTTGATAATTTTGACATCTGGGTTCCTAGTGTGATATAGCTTCAATATGTTCTCTTGTTCTTTAATCAACTGCATGATCCTTCTGGTCATGAAGTCTTTTAACTCTTGTCTCTGCTGTTCTAAAACTTTTTCTTCTTCCTTCTTTATGGCTTGATCTCTTTCAATCCAAGTATTTCCAAGTAACATAGTAAACGAGGCATTTTCCTCAATAAATATGATAATCTCAAATTCTTATTATGTTGAAGTTCCATTAGCATTCATAGATATCTAATTGAGCCTTCCACATAGGTTCACTAGTTTCCCTATGAATGACCCTATTCCACTCAGTGAAGTGGTCATAACTGGACTCCCTATAGCTTCCCAAGTTATTTCTGTCATAACATTCACCTGTGTTTCCTCATATAGAACATAGTCAATGTCGAAGTCTTCTATTCTTACCTCGATGCATTCTTTCTTGTTAAAGACCTCTGATAATCTAACATGTCAGTGATAATTCAAGGTGTCTTGTATCTGTAGTAACATCTTGTCTGATTCTCTACGGGGTTCTTTTATTTCTGGATCTTCCTTAGGGTTTTCTTCTTTCAGATTCATGCCTTCAATTTTAGCAATCATTCTAGGGAAATCTAATACTTCATTGTCCAAATCTTTGCAATAGAGACAACTATGTCTTCCATCAGGGAATTCCTTAGCAAGATGTCTTGGCCTTCTGCAACTATAACAGAGGCTTAATCCTATCTTTCTTTTAAATGATCCCCAACCTCTTTTATACTGTGCACTAGTGTTATGGTAGCTAGCCTGTAACAATTTCTTTCAAGGATCCTGCATCCGCTTGTTAGTCTAGACATTCTTTCTATGCATAGGTATAACATATCTATCATATCTATTCATATCAAACTTTCTATCATCTATCAGAGCCCTAGTTTCCAAGCTAGGATATAATCTATCAAACATACCTAGATCCATACTAAAAAAAATTTAACTTATTTTACTTTTGTAGAGCACAAATCTTCTAGATATAAAAACTTTTGACTATTCTTACCTTTATCAGAGAACAAAGATTACAGATCTTACCTCTTTTCTCCAGATCTGACCTTTCTTTTTCGGCACAAATCTTCACAGGTTAAGTAGAACACTGCGTACTAGGGCACCGGATCTATGCACAGAGATTTCACGGTTTCTACATCGAATCTTTTCACAAATATTTTCTTTCTCAGTTCCCAACAATCACTATTCTAGTCATGGCAATAGAACCATTTGTTGGCATAGGGGAAGACCTAGGCTTCAACACTACAAGAGTGCACCATCAAATCTCTAACTACCGGCCCTTTTGGCAACACCTACGAAGCAGATGAAGTCTCACCTAAGGTAGAGGCAGGGGTGGTTGCAAGACTCAGGTGTCTACAACCTTAGCTGGGACATAGATCTGTGATTATATAGCTTACTAGAACCCTTAAGACCGTTAGTTCCTCAAGATACATTCAATAACCACTTCACTTATAAGACAGAGCTTCGAAGCATTCACACTAATCTATAGTCTTCAAGCACTTAACAACAGTAAGCTAGATCAAATCCAATAGATCAACACTCAACATTTTCATACACATCAGATCTAACATTCATACACATCTAGGAGCACAAAGCATAAGCATATATTCCTACAAATATCAAAGCACTTAGCAGAAGAAGAAGTAAACACATTGAATCAAAGCACAAAGCATCACACACAGATTTACGTGGTTCACCCCCACCCTAGGGCTATGTCCACCAATTCTTCTTCTTTATTACCTCGGTCAAGCAGTTACAACACAGAGCCTCAACAATCCTTACTCCGCATAGGACAGGAGATATGCACAACTCGCTAGATCCTTCTTCCTTGCGCTTCAGCACAAAGCCTTTCACAACCTCCTACAACAACTTGCACTTAGCTTTGCAAGTCTCTTACAATCATGCACAAAGCATTTACTATCCACATTCAATTACACAGATCTAATTACTAGCACTAAGCCATCGACTCTCTTATACCTTTCCTCGAAATCTATTTATACATACAAAAGTGGGTCTAAGCGTGGATAAACCCATGGGCCGACATCTCTTTCCCATTACATTAACCCAAACCCTAAAAACGGGCCCAAAAGTGGACCGAGATCCCATGATCTCTACTTCATCTTGTGCACTTACTTCAATAGGGCATTGAAGTCCCAAAACGGTCAAATATGACCAAGTATCTCCCACAACTTGGTCAAGGGCCAACACCGTCCTTCGATTACAGGGTGATACGCTGTGCTAAAATGTACTCCCTGTCAAAATCAATTGCAAGACATTTGTATTCCATATTTCCATTGATCTTTAAACTTTAAATGGGATGATGATATTGGCATGGTGAATCCAGGACAACAAGGCCCGTGGAGAAGAAGCTTCGTGTATATCTTGTTACATGAAAGACAATCCTAGAGCAACAGAGGAAGATGCTCTCAATCATATCAATGCCATGATCAGTGACACAATTAAAGAATTAAATTGGGAGCTTCTGAAACCAGATGCCAATGTTCCCATGTGTTGCAAGAAACCTACTTTTGATATCAACAGACTTTTCCATCATGGGTACAAATACCGAGATGGCTACAACATTTGCAACATTGAAATAAAGAGTTTTGTGATAAGAAACCTCCTTGAACCCATGCCTTTCTAACCACATCTCAAATCTACAAGAAGTTGGTACTTTGTTTAAGTGTGTTAGTTTCATGGTGTTCTTGGATTAGTTCAATGTGAATATTCATTATGGAGATTTTTCTCTTTTCATTTTCTCTTTTAAATATTCAAAATATGAGAATAATTTGTTTCAACCAAATTAATATTTATAAAAAAATATGTAACATTTCAACTTCTTTTTATTAATAATATAATTGTCATTCAAATTATTATCTTTAATTTTAATAAACATAGAGGATTAAATATTGTTATAAAGATATAAGATTAAATATCATTATGTCAAGTCTCACAATATCAATACAAATTGTTCTAAATGTGTGGTAGATAATACTCATATAAAAAACAAAAGCATATATTTTCACAACAATTTTAATTTATTTTTTAAATATTTAATTATAGTTTTCTATTACTACCAAAATGCATTTACTTGAATAAAGAGTACATATAAATATATTTTGATGATTTTCTTTTCATTATTTTGCTTTAGTTTACCAACCACACACACTCTATTTTGGAGAGTTACTATGATTTTTTTTGACAATTCTAGTATACATGTTGTATACTCAAGCTAATTCTTTCCCTTGTGACACATTACAATAATTAGTTGATTGATTAGGATGATTTTTTTTAACAGAAACATGTATGGATTGTATTAAAAAACAATGGTAACTATTGGTAAAGGTACATCATGAATTTCTTGCCTTGTTTGTAGAAATAAATTTGAAATGACAAAGAAGGCATCTATCTTCGGTCCTATGATCCAGATTTTATGAGCATAACAAAATGAATAAAGATTATTAAAAGATGCTTAACACAGAATAATTGAGATACAATAAAACTGGTTTTCTATTTAATAAGGAAATAAGCCGAAACTGTAAAATGCAACAGAAAACAAGCTTGCTAGAATGGTGGCGACTTATCTCTGAGAACAGATGTGTCGACTGTGCTCATCCACAATAAGATGATTACAATGAGGCTCTGAAGGCCTTTTTACAATAAACAGGAATGTAAAAAACACTACACATCCAAAAACCTAATATATATAATATTTTTAAATTAATAATGTTTACTATTTTTAATCTACTTTTGTGTTGACATATATATTAAAATCATAAAATACATACCTCTCTTATTTCTACTATAATGTTTTGTAGCTTAACCATTTCTCGAATGAGTTATATGTCACACAAGAGGAGACCGATATCTACGATCTAAAAAACAAAGAAATGGTTTTCATCATGTTAAGACCCTCTTAGCATGCACAACAAAAATTTTGTAATTCGATGGATATGTTGACTATGATAATTTTAAAAAAATATAAAATTAATATTATAAATTTCTAAAAAAATACAAGGGACAAGAAACACATATACCTTATATTTTGTTGGAAAAATAATATACCACTATTATAAAAAAATCAAATTTGACATGGTTATTCACAATTTCTATGAATAAAATTTTTATATTCCAAAAGCTAATTCAATTTCCTTCCTTTCATCTTCTTACACTATAATCAAATTCATTGTAAAAGTACCTTGAATAATCTCTCCAACTTAACCTGTGATGAGAGACCATCATTAGCTTGCAGTCACCCCACCATAAAACCTAAAAACATTTATCCCATTATTATCAAGAAGCCCTTTTAGAATATATGCTAAAGTATGTGTGAGAAAAAAAAAATGTGAAAAATAACCTGTAGAAGTGATTGTACTAAAGTCAATCTTCCACCACTAGATAACCACTTATTTCACCAATTATTTATTTTGGCTTGACTTCATTGGGTTTTCCATACTCATTAGGTTTTAAAGGATACCCTAAGTACTTGAAACACCCTGTACTTGACTTAATAATTGAATGGATACTTTCTTGAACATCTTTGCATCATGGATTAAATTTAGAAAAAAAAGAAACTAACTATTTGAAATCCAAGAAAATATTTAATTTTAATATTAAAAAACCATAATATTTTTTATTTTGAGTAAAAAAGGGGGAACCTGCTATATTAAGTTATCGAATAAACTTTGACAAGATGTACAGAGATATAAGTCTGAGTCACCAAAAATGTTGTTGTTTACCGGAAACTAGCATAGTTTGGAGAACATATAACAGTAGCATGATAAAACAAAGAAACAAAATAACATCCGTCCTGCCCAGAGAAAACCAGGACAGATGGCTATAGTCCAAGTGAACATGTAACAGTAGCATGATAAAACTAAGAAACAGAAAAAGAATAGAAGACCTAGATACCCGGTGACCTATCTCCCTTGCTTGTCTGCCACGTGGACCCAGCCAGGATGGAAAAAGCCTGTGCACAGAGAGGGCACTTTCGCTTTGCTGGAGCATTGGAGTACATGTCAAGAAGAAGGTCTAGACACTAGCCCATGAGAAGGGCTCTGTGCTCTAGGTCTTCCATGTGGCCTTGGAGTTCGAACACCAGAGACAGATGCTCTGCACGGAGGAAAGAACCATGCAAGCCATTACCCACGTCGTTGACAAATGCATCCCTCAATTCCACAGTCACTCCATCTCCAGCTTCGAGCTCCATCAGCTCTGCACCAACCACTTCTTCCTTCCTCTCTAAGCTATTCTTGTCTGCATTCTCTTCAGCTCTAGATTTATCCCACGTTTCTTCCTCGAACGTTGCCTTCATATCATGGCTAGTGGGGTTGTAGTCACCCGGCCATGGAATTTCCTCAACAATGCACCCAGGGATGTCATCTTCTAGAGCAATTTTTGGGCCACTTCCATCCTGATAGTTCGCCTCCATGGCTTAGGGTTCCGGGGTGGTCTCCAAGTCCTCCATGAACATAATTTATTCCATGTAACAGGTGGGAAATGCATCTGCAACCCCATCCTCCTGCCTGTCTCCAGGCTTAATTTTCGTGGTTTCACTGCTACATCCGGTCCCCATCTCCGCAATGATGGAATGTAGAGCCAATTGTTCAGCTCGAGCCTTCTTTCAGAGAATGGAGGTCGCCATCGATAGAACACACTCCATCTTCTCCTTCCTTTGCTACTGCGCCTTGTGGGTGTACCAGGTCAAGCCACGGCGAGGCCTACCCTGCTTTCTGGTCATAACTGCCAGGGAAAAGTTGATGATACAGTGAGGATGCAACGATATGGGAGTGAGTCGGGACAAGAAGGATACAGAGCTGCACCAGAGCTCCCAGACGAGGAGGAGAGCCAAAGCGAGAGTAGACCCACTCTATCCAGGCACAAGAAAAAACAAATTGCCAAAGGCCGAAGTCACCTGGCCATCCATAAACCCTGTCATGCTGAGTGCACTATGAGCAAGAGTGTTTGTGCTAGGGAGGTGTCCCTCCACCGTATAACTGCTATTATGGCCGTCTACCATCGTAAATGCAGGGCAGGTGGGTGGCGGCCATCAACATTTATGCTATGGCTTAGTGCTAAGCCTGGTATCAAGGAATTGTCGCGTGTCACCCCATCCGGGGTAAAAAACCATAATATTAATATTGATATATATTTTATTAATGTCCAAAAAACATCACAGTAGTGTTATTTGTTTATTTTCTCGGTGTCTTACGCCAGTCTCATACATGTGATAAAGTGTTTTCACCCAGAAATGGAAATTGTCAAAGTTTTCTTTTCCACGATTTCACTAGTAAATGGAAATTGTCATTTTTTCTTCCAACAATTTCATGTACATGTAACACAATTTTAAAATCATATAATTGGTGTACGTAGGCGATACACCAACCTTTCATTTCGTCAATAATATGAACATATTAATAATTGAAACACCAACCTTTCATTTCACCAATAATTGAAACACCAACCTTTCATTTCGCCAATAAGTGAAACACCTTGTACTTGACTTAATTATTGAATTGTTACTTTCTTGAACATCTTCGCATACTGGATTAAATTTAGAAAAAAAAAACTAACTATTTGAAATCGAAGAAAATATTTAATGTTAATATTAAAAAAGCATAATATTAATATTGATATATATTTTCTTAATGTCCGAAAAACATCACATTAGTATTATTTGTTTATTTTCTCTGTGTCTTACGCCATAGTCTCATACATGTGATAAAGTGTTTTCACCCAGAAATGGCAACTGTCAAATTTTTCTTTTCCATGATTTCACCAGTAAATGACAATTGTCATTTTTTCTTCCAATGATTTCATGGACATGTAACACAATTTTAAAAGCATATAATTGGTGTACGTAGGCGATACACCAACCTTTCATTTCACCAATAATATGAACGCAATTTCAAAAGCATATAATTTGATCTTTCTCTACATGATTAGGTGATGCTTGAGCAGCTGATATCATTATTTTAAAAGCATATAATTGGTGTACGTAAGTGATACACCAACCTTTCATTTCGCAAATAATATGAATGCAATTTCAAAAGCATATAATTTGATCTTGCTCTATATGATTAGGTGATGCTTGAGCAACTGATTAGGTGATCGAACATTTCGGAGAAAAACAACAAAAGTTGAGTATCCTGCCTGGGCGTAAAGCTCTATATAAACGAAACGACAGTGATTGGGTTCTACCATATGGATTTTAGTTTGTTAGTTCGAATTCTCCCATAGGACAAAACCTATCATATTATAGTGAGCAGGAATGGATATGTTATCTATCATCCCGTTGGCCTCCAAATCATTGATTAGTTATACTGATAAGCTTAAGCCTTTCTATAGAACAATCCCAACTCTTGGAACTTTCTGTACAACAATCCCAACTCTTGGAATGTCTAGGCAAGGTAAATCTTCCATGCCTTCCATGAGCATGAGCTCGATCGTATCTGAAGAAAGTGTACAAAGACAATTCTAGTATACATGTTGTATATTCAAGTTAATTCTTTTTTTTTGACAATTCTAGTATACATGTTGTATATTCAAGTTAATGCTTTTTTTTTATGACACATTACAACAATTAGTTGATTTATTATGATGATTTTTTTTTTAACAGAAAAAGTTATGGATTCTATTAAAAAGCAGCGGTAACCAGTGGCACATGTACATCATGAATTTATTTCCTTGTTTATAGAAACATATTTAAAATGACAAAGAAGGTATTTATTTCCGGTTCTATTTGCTTTATCAACATAGTTAGTTCCAAGGTAATCTTATCGTCCCTGCCTTGCGATTTAGCAATACATGTACGATCCCTTGTCTTATGAGGACAACATCTTTCTAATAAGCCAACAATGCTAGGGGATATTAAAACTTTGGGTATTTCCATTGATCCACAAGGTCCCTTTGCTTAGTTGGGTTGCCTTGTTAGCTGCTTTATCTCCTTCTTCATTGATATCCCACAAAATGTGAAAGAATTTGATTTTGTGAAAGGCAGGGAGTAAAATCATGATTTTTCAAATTAGTTGTCAGAGCTTCATGTCGTGGGGGAGGGAATGGGTATTTAAAGCTTGGATGATCACACAGGAGTCTCCAAAAACAATAACCTATTTAACTTTCATAGCCAAAACTTGATAGATTCCTTGCCAAAGTGTGAGAGCTTCAATGATATTGTTGGTGTCATCTCCAATTCCCCAAGAGAGAATAAATTCAGTTGTTTCATCTGGGATTAGGAGAACCCCACCCCCTCCTGTCACCCCTGGATTCCCTTTAGAAGCTCCATAAAAAAACAGAGTGTGTTAATGAAGTGCCTTCCTCTAATTTGAAAAGTTAAGAGGGTCCATAAGGATTTCCCAAAGATCTAGCTGAGATGAGTAAGAAGAAATAGAATCAGGGGCCTTTGGGGCTAGGCTCAACATCCAGTCTTCTTCATTAGGATGGAGCAAAGACTTATTCTCTAGAAGAGCTCCCTTGAATTCCGACCTTCTTTTCTTCACCTTCCTTCTGAAATTTGGATTATATATCCTTTGGTTACCTCAGACACCTATAGATATTCAATATGCTCAAGTGTGATATAAAATTAGAAAGCCTTGCCTCTTATTTATACTCTCCAAGTAGCTTCCTTAAAAACATCTTCTAGGTCACTTTGCCCACTTTCCTTATTTTAGGGTTAACCCACTTCTAATTTCTCCATTAAATTTATTATTTAAATAATTTATTTTGTATTCACTTTGAATTATAGTACACTCATCACTTGAATTTATTATTTACCTTCTAAAATCTCTTAAACCACTTTGACTACTTTGACCTTATGGGACTTCTAGATGACATATGAGGGTCCTCCAACTTTGTAAGTCCATACTTGTCAAACCGTGAGGAGTTATGTGACGTTCCACATACCACCGGAAATGGAATGACATGTACTATCCATATAGAATATTATTACCTGCAAATATATCAAAACTCATACCATTATCCAGCAAACAAACTTGGGTCCATTACCCAAACCTGGGTTCTCCAACTTCTTATGGTCATAACTCTCTAACCGTGAGGAGTTATGTGATGTTCTACATACCACCAGAAATGGCATGACAAGCACTATCCATATAGGATAGTTTCACTAAAATATTCATTGACCTTTATCTCATTATTTCACAAATAATCATTGTTCTCTAACCATACTTCTAAGATAACTCAATCCACAAAGTGTCTTCCCATGAAGACTTTCACCATAAGGGGACCACTTTGGAGTTCATCCTTTGTGCTATTGGGCTTTCTTCAAGGGTTGACATCAATGACAACCAACCTTAAACAACAATATCCCCCTTTTCCATTGATGGAAAAACTCTGATGCAAAACTGAAATTATGTCATGCAATACTAAACTCATATCACTCATGCTCCCCCTAGAAACATGCCTTTGTCCTCTACATCTCTATGACCATTTATCCCCCTAGAACCATGCCTTTTTCCTCTACATCTGATGAATCTCTCCCCCTTTTTCATAAATGGCAAAGGTATCTTTCCATCAGGGGCTGCTCCCCCTGACTGAATTGTCCTCTTTACGGTGCTTCCTCATGTACATATAAGACATATAAGATAAGCATTCAAAAGAATTCATTTTGGAGTAGAAACAAATCTGTGTCTCTGGTGAAGATACTCAAAAGATTCCCATGGAAGTGGTTTTGTAAATATGTCTGCCACTTTTTCTTTTGTGCCCACATACTCAACTCTGATGTTC
>JASDQU010187690.1:11287-21542 GCA_032191745.1 Picea mariana
TTCTCCCAGGAAGATAAGCTTCTGAACTCGCTCCCCGGCAATGACGCCAAATTGTTATCACTCCAGGAAACTACTTAGGGTTGTAAGCTAAGTATGCCTGGTAACTTAACAGATGAATTGTTTTCAGTAGGTGGATCAATGGGATACTAAGATAGTGCAATGAAGAGATTACTTATCGGAATAACTTAATGAACCAATGCTTTTAGAAACTGTAAATCAGAGGCCATATAACAAGAAAGGTGTGAAGAATATAGCTTAGACAACCAAATACATTGGAATGCAGGGTTTATACAACCAAATACATAAATAGTGCAGGGTCACACTAAGCAATAAGAAGTTCTTCCATTCAAATCATGAGCATAAGCTGAACTAATTTAAACAGAGTACAGAAATAATATGGATGAAAATCTGATTACAGCAGCAAAAGAAAACTGTGATTTTTGTATTAAGATAAGTAATCAAAACATAGACTCCAATTTCTCCAGAATCGAACCTTTAGAACTCCAAATGTCTTTGTCTTTATAGCCTCTTACAATCAGTTTCAGATCCTAAAATAATGGATCTGTTATGCTAAAAATAGTAATTGAAACTGAAATTACAGAAATGTAGAGATAGATCCTCAAAATGAGGGTAATCTGCATGTGCTGGTCCAATATCTGTTCTAATAGTTTGATGAAGTGATGACTAGCCTTCCAAGGCTCCTCAATAAAGATGAAAAATTCGAATTTATGCAATTCTTCAATTCTTGGAATACTTTGATTCTGTAGAAAATATTACTCAATGTATTCTCTGAAAATTCTCCAAGTTTCACTCCTTGATTCCTCCCCAAAAAGAAGTTATAAAGAGAATGGTAGACCTTGATTCAATTCTAGTTTATTCAGGAGAGATAAATTGTATAGAATGACCCTCACTCAATATTTAACATTAGATTCCAAAACTAGCACACACAAAAATACAGTCCGTACTATTTCCAATGAAATTGGTCTCAGTTCATTTGGATTATCTATGAAGAAGTTATGATTGTTTTACCCAGAACACATGTTTATTGACTAGCTTCAGGACTAGTCAAAAACCCTATCTTCCACAAAGTGTATCTCCAAAATTATAGCGCATAAGAGATGATTTTTTTTCCAAAGGAACCTTGATATGTCTTCTCAATACCATATCAATTTCACCATCTGAATTGTTCTATAAATAAATTTATAGCGAAAATGGTAAGATGGTCTATAAATAACATGCCTTAGAACACATCACCAAAAGACTCCATCCTCCCTTGAAATCTGACTTTCTTTACTTCTGATTTCCTCTTAAATTTGAATTATATATAAAATGAATATATAATTATATGTATCTATACCATTTATGTCACTTTCTTTTAACATAAGGGCTGACCTGACACTTTTTTATTTTGTAATTCTTTTCTTTAATTGTCTTCATGGCTGACCTGTATTTCCTTCTTCAATTCACTTTGTTATATTCAAAAATTCATTTCTCCTCAACCATGAAGATCCACATGATGTGCCACATACCATTGGAAACAAAATAATGTATACTATCCATCCATGGGTGATGTATTTTCATGTGCATTGTCCTTCATGTCCAAATACGTTCATAAATCTTGCGGTCCAAAACCTATGACTATGGTTGACATCAATGAAAACAACTAAACTTCCAACAATCCCATCCTTTGTCATTGATGGAAACAATCATGCTCCCCCTATCATCATGATCCCAATTTCTCTCCCCCTTTTACAATAATGGAAAAGGGTAGGGATTCTCCCCCTGAGTTTAATGGCAAAAGGTAACTCTCTTCTTTGGGGTTGCTCCCCCTAAACATGTGGCACTCAATAATACTTCATCGTTATTTGTGGTCTTTGGGACTTTTTCTTCCTTGGAATCATTTTGTGTGGCTTTTGTCTTCTCTCTCTTCTTCATGTATAGGATGTATATGTTGTTCGGTCTTCTTGTTGCAGTTGCAACCAATCTTCCTGAGTTATTTTCTCTTATTTTACATTTTTGGGAGTCAAACGAATGAGTGTATCCTTGATCAAATATTTTGTTGACACTGAGGATATTATGCTTCAGATGTTCAACCAATAGGAATTTTCTTGATTTTACATTTTCACTTCCAAGTTTTACAGTTCCTTTTCCAAGTATTTTGGTAGATGAGTCATCTCCAAATGCAACATTTCCACCCTTTTTCTTCAAGTTGACAAATTTTCTTTGATCTCTAGTCATATGAGATGAACACCCACTACATATGAACCATTCATCTTCGTCTTTTCATTCTTTAGCGACCAATGTTATTTGATAGTTTTCATTTTCTGGAATTTATTTCCTTTTCCATGTTGTAGTTGGTATACAGACATTTGGCATACGATTATCTTCCTTCATCTCTCTGCAATCTTGTGCTTTGTGACCAAGATTATTGCAATTGTAACATACAATATTTTGATCCATTAATGGGTCAAATGGATTATAATTTTTGTTGACAGGTCTACAAACATTTCCATATCTACTATTTTCACCATTCATGTAGCTTGCATAATTATGCCTTTCATTGATTCTACAATTGATTTCCTTGTGTCCAAAATTTCCACAAGTATAACAATGTCCAAGAAAGAAATTTTGATACCTAGGAGTAAGTGATCTTCTTTGTGGTGTGGTCCATCTGGTTTCACGATCTATTCTTCTGTAGTTTCCTTCATAATGATTTCTTTCATACATGACGGGACAGGATCTTCTTGATGTCTCATTCCTTCTAAATTCTAGTCTTCTTTCTTGTTGTTCAACTTGTTCTGGAGTGTTGGTTTCATCATTTTCATCTTCCTTCTCTTGTTTTGTTGTCTTCAAACTGTCATTGTATCCTAGTCCTGTATTTTCATTTCGAGATCTTTGACTGCTAAGGATTTCATCTAATTTTTCAGTGCTTTTTTCGAAATTCTTCAACTTTTCTATTGTCAATAGTAGCTCCCCTTTTGTGTGATCCAATTCTTCTTTAAATTTCTCATAATCTTATAATTGTTCCTTCAAGATATCAATGGTATTTTCAAGATTGTAATTCTCTTCTTCACAACTACTCAATTCACCTCTTAGTATTATTTTTTTGTTTCCAAGCTTTCTATTCTCAGTTTCAACATACTTCAACGTTTCAAGATTCTCATCTTCTTGCTCACTCTTTGCATTGTCTTTGTATCCCCAAAAGGAATCAAGGTTGGTTTCTTCATATGAATCTTCTTCAGAAATGATTTCTTCTTCTTTAGAATTCTTTTGATCATCATCCCCGGTTTCTTGGGTTATGAAGATGAATTCTCCTCCATCATTATCTTCTTCATCACTCTCATCTAAGGAGATGTCATCATCCTTGGAGTAGAAGCTCTTTTTATTGTTGAGACTTCTCTTTTTATAGTAGCAGTTTTCAACAATATGTCCTATTCTACCATAGTTAAAGAATTTGAGATGAGACTTACCTTTGTATCTTCCACTTCCTTTCTGGAACCTTCTTACGAATTTTTCTATTTCTTCATCAAGGTCATTATCCTTGTTTCTTGTCTTATTTATGGATTTAAAGGTTGCTTCATTGTTTGGCTAGTCACTTTCCATACCTGTTCTCATTGCATATGCTATAAGAGACCCATGTAATTCATCCATTGTCATTTTGGTCAAGTACCTAGTTTCTTCAATGGAAGAGACCTTATCATCATACTTCAATATAAATGATCTCAACACTTTTTGTACAATCAAGGATTCATCGATCTCTTCACCTAATCCTCTGATAGCATTAACAACTTCATCAACTCTAAGTAAATAGGTTATAATATCTTCATTTTCATTCATCTTCAAATTTTTAAATTCTTCTCTATGTCGTTGAAGCTTGACCTACTTAACTTTTGGATCACCTTCTTAGGTACTCTTGAGTTTGTCCCATATCTCTTTAGCAGTGCTGCAACCTATCATTTTGCTAGAAATGGTTGGTTCTAATGCTCCTAGAATAACATGTCTGGATTTTGAATTAAAACTCATAAACTTCTTCTTATTTGGATTGGTTGGAGCATTATTTGGGGTTACATATCCATTTACAACGGAGTACCAAATGTCTTCTCCCAATGTTGTTAGGTAAGTTTTCACCCTATCACTCCAGTATTCATAATTTCTTCGATAAAATATTTGAATCCCATTTGAAATGTGCTCATGGCCATCCATCTCTTCTCAGGATTTTCCTTCCAGTGGTTAAATTGTTCTCAATGAAACCAACTTTGATACCAATTGTTGATACTCAAAGGGGGTGAATCAGTATCAAGTACAATTTTTTTTTTTTCAACTTATAATTAAACCATTCAATTACATCCAATGAGAAATGAACAATAGTATAATAGTTACACCAATACACCACAATAAACCATGCACAATATATGAGAAATAATCAATAGTTATTGTTCAAGGGAAGTAATGACTTCCAAAGGTACCTACAACTTTCAAATATAAAGGGATGGATAAACCTCATAGAGGAAGATGCAATCATCCAATATCAAGAGAGTATTGACCTCTCCATCCTTGCCCCTTCCTTCCACCCAAGAATATATGAGAAATAATAAAACTTTACATTAAATCATCACAACCATCAGATAGAACCGGATAATGCTTCCTGAGACTTCTTCAACTTCTGCAATTCTTCAATTATTGGAATACTCCGATCCTATAGAAAATATTATTCAGTGTATTCTCTAAAACTTATCCAATTGACACTCCTTGAATCCTTCCCAAAAGGAAGTTAGAGAGATAATTCTAGACCTTGATTCGATTCTGGTTTATTCAGGAGAGCAAACTTGTACAGAATGTCTCACACTCAATATTTAACATCAGATTCTAAAAATCACACACAAGAAACTAAAGTCCTTCCTCTTTCCAATTAAATTGGTATCACTTCGTTTGGATTATCTATGAATAATTTATGATTTCTTTACATGGAATACATGTTTATTGACTAGCTTCAGGACTAGTCAAAAGCCCTATCTTCCAAAGAGTGTATCTAAAAAATTGTAGTGCATCAAGAGATAATTTTTTACCAAAGTTGCCTTGATATGTCTTCTCAATAACATATCAATTTCACCATCTAAATCATTCTAGAAAAAAAATTATATTAAAAATGGTAAGATGACTTGTAAATAACATACCTTAGAACACATCACCAAAAGACTTCATCCTCCCTTGAAATCTGACCTTCTTTACTTATGCTTTCCTCTGAAATTAGACTTATATATAAAATAAATGTATAATGATATGTATTTATACCATTTATGTCACTTTATTTTAACATTAGGGCCGACCTAACACTTTCTTATTTTGTAATTATTTTCTTTAATTGTCTTCGGGGCTGACCTGCATTTTCTTCTTCAATTCACTTTGTCATCTTCAAAAATTCATTTATCCTCAACCATGAGGATCCACATGATGTGCCACATAAAAATGGAAACAAAATGATGTATATTATCCATCCATGGGTGTTTTATCTGCATGTGCATTGTCCTTCATGTCCAAATTCCGTCATCAATCTTACGGTCCAAAACCAATGACTAGGGTTGACATCAATGACAACAACCAATATTCCAACAACCTGCCTCTACCAACTGTCATGTGTTTTTAACAACCACTGTCAACATACCAACCATGTTTCTTCTTCTTATCTTGTAGAGCAAGTGTGCATTCTTCATTTCTATACATATTCTACTTTCTTATCCATGTTCTTTTCTGAGGTTCCTGTCTGTGACTGTTGTTATTCTGTTGCGTTTCTCTAGGAGGGTCTGTCATTCTGCAATATTTGGCTATGTGTCCAAATTTGTTACATTTGTAACATTCCACTTTAGTGCTCAAAGATTCAAACCTGTTGTAACTTCTTCTCTGTGTTTCACTAGGCCTTCTTGGATAACCCTTTTGTGTATGACTTTCAAAGTTGTTTATGTTCCTATTGCTAGCTTTGCAATTCACAACTTTATGTCCCGGGAGTTGAAGATATTCTGAAAGGAGGTGCTCTTATGAATCATTATTCTTCTTGAGTCCTATCTATTTGTTGTTTATTCTGAAATCTGAATCTTCTAGGTGGAGGAGTGTCCCTGTAATTTTCCTTGTATATCTTCCTATCCCCTTTGACTATTTCTACATAGCTTTTTGAATATGTTTCTTGCTCTATTGTTTTGGAGCTTGATCCCTTTTCTGTTTGATTGTATCCAAGTCCAGACTTGTCAAGATGATATTTTTTACTGTTGATAATGTCATCCAAAACTTTTGAGTTATTCTGCATATTTTTCTTTTGAATATCCTTTCTTAATGTGACAATCTCTTCTTCCAAATTTCCAATGTTCCTATCCTTTTCTTCTAGTTGTTCTTTGAGTGCTTCTTCAATTATTTTATCTTCTTCTATTTGAACCCTCAAATTTGCGATCATTTGTTCTAGTTCTTGAGTATATTTTTTCTTGTCTAGTTCTGCTTGTAGTTTCTTGTTTTTCTTCTTTTCTCTTCTGATAACTTCTATGGCACACATCAATTCTTCTCAGTAGTCAACTTCTGCCTCTTCAATTTCTTCTTCGACTTCTTCATATTCTTCTTCAGCTTCTTCATATTCTTCTTCAGAGTCTTCTTTATCAGAGTCTTCTACTACCATGAATAGAACTCTTCTTGTCTCATTGTCATTGACTTCATCTTCATCTGATGATAAGATGTCTTCTTTGGTGCATAAGCTTTTCTTGAAAACTTTCTTTGTAGTTCTTTTGCCTTTATATGTTTGTTTTCCTTTTGAGTAACCTTCATAATTTCTCTTTTTACTATGAGAACATTTGTTAGAAAAATGATCAATACCATCACAATTAAAACAAATTAAAGGAAGCTTACCTCCATACCTACCATCGGTTCCCGACAGACTGATTGATGAAGTAAAGAAGATCAATTCAATGTCATTGCAAGATGGAGAATTCAGTCCCCTCAATGATCTCATTCAACACCTTTGGATGGTCGATAGAGTTGAATGTTTGGGGATCGACAGGCATTTTAGAAATGAGATAAAATCAGCCCTTGATTATGTTTACAGGTCAGTCACCATTGTTTATTTATGCTTACATAAGGAATACACAGGATTATAATGACACATTCTTTTGACTTGCAGTTATTGAAACCAAAAGGGCATTTGATGTGGGGTAGAAAGTGTTGTTCCTGATCTTAACTCAACTAACTTGGGGCTTCGAACTCTTCGACTACATGGATACCTGGTCTCTACAGGTATATATCCACATTTTATTAATAATCATTCATTGAATTTCTTTCAGAATAATGGCCAAACTGTCATCTAAGATTAATAAAAAAATATCTTTTGATTGTAGATGTTTTGAAACATTTCAAAGATGAAAATGGGTAGTTTTCATGATCTCCTAGTGAGACAGAGGGATAGATGAGAAGCATTTTCAATTTATATTGGGCTTCCCTCATTGCCTTTCCCGGTGAGAAAGTCATGGAAGAGGCTAAAATCTTCTCCACAAAATATTTGAAAGAAGCTCTGCAAAAGACACTGGTCTCCAGTCTTTCACGAGAGGTGAGGACTATTAATATTACATATTTGCTCATTCACACATAGATCACTTTTGTTGGTTTCATTATGCATTTTAGTGTTTCAAATTGCAGATAGGGGACGTTATGGAACAAGGATGGCACACAAATTTGCCATGATTGGAAGCAAGGAATTACAACGACGTCTTTGGACAGGACACTCATAATACATACGACTAGTACCATCCTTTCATAGCTTTGTATTTCAGTCACATTGACACCTCCTCTTTCATTTATAAGTATTTTGAATGGGTAATTTTCTTTGTGTTCAGGAAATCATACATGAAGACTGAGAAACTTCTAGAACTTGCAAAAACTAGAGTTCAACATCTTTCAATTCTTACAAAAGGGAGAGTTAGACTGTCTCTTGAGGTGATGTCGTGTGTTTCAATGAATATCTTCCTGAAGTCGATTTTAGTAGTACAATAAAGTAAATTCCATTAAATTTGTATGTGTAGATGGTGGAAAGATTTGGGTTCACCTCATATGACCTTCACTCGACATCGTAATGTGGAATACTACACTTGGGCTTCTTTCATCGCATTTGAGCCTCACCATTCTGCATTCAGACTCGCCTTTGCGAAAGAAATTCATGTTATCACGATTCTCGATGATATGTATGACCTCTTTGGAACAGTTGATGAGGTCGAACTCTTCACAACAACAATTAAGAGGTGGTGTTGATCAATTCAAAGAAGTTTTCAAGAATATCTGTGTGCATATCTGCTAACTGACTTGACCAATATTTGTGTGTATAATGACCAGATGGGATCCGTCTGCGATAGATTGCCTTCCATAGTATATGAAAGGAGTGTACTTGATACTTTATGACACCATAAATGAAATGTATCAAGAGGTAGAGAAGGCTCAAGGAAGAGACACGCTTGACTATGCTTGACAGGCTATATGGACATTGACATTTCATGCAACAAATATTTCTTCTGACAACGATAAATTGGCCACTAGGTAGTGATTACTAAATTTTCTTGTGTGTGCAGTGGGAGGATTGTTTTGATTCATATATGCAAGAAGCGACATCTGCTGCTCAAGTATTGCGATGCTCTGCATAGATACATCCAGACAAAAATGGAATTTCTAGACATCTCATCCTTGGGAACGACCTACCAATATGCCATCAAAATCGAGCTGAATCTCAAACAAAAGACTCAAAAATTTGGGCCTAGGAACCCCTCACAACAAAAGCCAGGAAAGGGAGGCCCCAACCCACCAAACAAAGGAAAGAGAAAATATGGACAGTATCAGGACAACTAGTACAAGCCGCAAGCAAAGAAGGACACCGGAAAGACAAAGAAAGATACTGGGAAGTGGTGCGACTTCCATAAGAGCCCTTGGCATAACACTGTTGACTGTCACTTAAAGTAGTCATTGGTGGCTGAAGTTAAAGCCTCTGAATCAGATGTGGATTCTGACTCCACAAAAAAATCAGAAAGGGGAAGACAAATCATTGACACAGAACCCAGTGCCACTGTTTCTACCACCAAGCTCTACCCTGGTGAACCAGATGAGCCAGAAGAAGGAGAGTGCCTCTTCCATTCACAAATGTGGGTAAAAGGAACCCCATTGTACTTCATCATTGATAGTGGTAGCCAGAATAACATCATCTCAGCAAAGGTCGTCAAGCGGTTGGCCCAGCCAACAACGCCGCACCCACAACCCTACACCATTGGATGGATCCGCTAAGAAAGTGATCTCCGCGTCAGCCAACAGTGCCAAGTGTCATACGACATAAAGCCCTTCAAAGACGAGGTACCATGTGATGTTTCTCCTCTCAAAGTTTGTGATGTTCTTTTGGGCCAACCTTATTTATGGAAACATCATGTTGTATATGAGTCTAGGCTTCATACTGTTATTATTACTTTGAATAGGAAATTGTATAGGATACCCGAGGTAGTCCCACCTAGTGTTATTTCCTTGATCTCTGCTAAGAAATGTAGGAAGGTCATCTCTCAAATGGGGAAGTTTGTCTTGTTCGTAATTCGCTCTCAGAATAAGCGAAAAATCGCAGCCACATCCAGGGTCTCTGTGGCCAACCTCTCCACACAGCAAAAGCAAGTAGATAAGTTTGTGGAATAATACTCGGATATCTTCTCCTCACCTATAGGGGTACCTCTACACTACCAGGTCAATCACCCCATCGATCTGACCCCCGACGCACCGCTTCCCAATGGGCCATTCTATCATCGCTCTTTGTTAGAGAATGAGGAGATCAAGTGACAAATCCAATAATTGCTCCACGAGGGGCACATCCACCCCATCTCATCACCTTGCAGGAGCCCGATCATGCTGGAATAGAAGAAAGATGGAACCTGGTGAATCTGTATTGATTACCGGGCTCTGAATAAAATCACTGTCAGAAGCTGATACTTGATTCCCTGAATTGATGACCTCCTTGATAAACTCACGGGGGCCAAATACTTCAGTAAGATTGATTTGAAGTCTTGCTACCACCAGGTCCCGATAGAACAGACAGATGTATGGAAGACCGCCTTCAAGTGAAAGGAAGGAATTTTTGAATGGTTGGTCATGCCCTTTGGTTTGACAAATGCTCCAGCCACTTTCATGAGGATGATGGACGATATCCTGTGACCATTCACCAATACTTTTGTAGTGGTGTATCTAGATGAAATTCTAATTTACAGCA
>JASDQU010187693.1:887-20485 GCA_032191745.1 Picea mariana
ATGTGATTCCTTTGGTGCTTCTTGAAATCGTGCCACCTGTCCAACTACCTACATTACAACTGGTCTAGATGTTGTCACATATAGTACGGTACCAATCATTGACCTGTATTTCCTCTGATCTGTAGACTTTGAATCATCATCTTTTCTTAAGTTGCAACTGGTTTGCATGGGAGTGATAATTGGTTTGCAATATTCCATTATGAACCTCTTTAACATCTCTCTGATATACTTAGTTTGAGAAATAAAAATTCCTTGGTTTCTTTGACGTATCTGAAGTCCCAAAAAGAAGGACAGTTCTCCAAGTAATGACATTTCAAATTCATTCTGCATATCCTTTGCAAATTTCTGGCTTAACCTGTCATCATTACTACCAAAAATAATATCATCAACATAAAATTAAATTTATAAAATACTATCTTGACTTACCTTGATGTAGAGGTTGTTGTCTGCATTTCCTTTTCTAAAACCTACCTGTTGTAGATATTTATCCAGTCTAGAGTACCATGCTCTAGGATCTTGTTGTAGACCATACAAGGACTTCTTTAATTTACACACATAATTTGTGTTCTCTGACAACTTAAATCCTTTTGGTTGTTCAATGTAGACTTCTTCTTCAAGTTCACCATTCAAAAAATATGATTTTACGTCCATATGATACACTTTAATATTTTGGGAGCATGCATAAGCTAAAAGAAATTAGATTTCTTCCATTCTAGCAACTGGGGAAAATGTCTCTTCAAAGTCGATTCCTTCAACCTGTGCATATCCTTTACATACCAATCTATCTTTGTTTCTTGTAACCTGTCCATATTCATTCAAATTCTTCCTCTATACCCACTTTGTGTCGATCACATTCTTATCCTTTGGTCTTGGAACCCATTCCCAAGTGTCAGTTTTCTCTGTTTGATCCAATTCTTCATCCACGAGGTTGTTCTCAAATTCATCCTTGCTGGCATCTTCAAAATAGGTTGGTTCAATAGTATATGTGAGTGCTAGGTGTGTTTGTTCTGGTGAACGAATTCTTGTTCTAGTCTCAACTCTTGCATCTTTGTTTCTGATAATCTGATCTGAAGGACAATTCTTCTGTACTCATTTTCTAGGTGTTTTTGGAGTTACTTGTTGAACTTGATCTTCTATTTCTGTTGGATCCTCTTCGTCTTCCCCTTCTTTTTCATCTTTTGTTTCTTCTTCGTAAATTTGTTCCATTTATTCATTTTCTTCTTCCTTTAATTATTCTCTACCTTTTTCATCAATTGCTACGTTGATGCTTTCCACCACTTTGTTCAATCTCAGGTTGTAACACTTGTATTATTTTCTTGTAATTGAGTAACCAACAAGTACTCCTTTGTCCACATGAGAGTCAAACTTTCCCATTCTGCCATATTCTCTTTTGATGTAGCATTTGCTTCAAAAAAATCTAAAGTTATTTACATTTGCTGGTCTTCCTTTCCATAGCTCGTAAGAAGTTTTGTCAGTGTTGTTTTTGAGCATTAATATGTTTTGAATGTGAACTAGTGTATGCACTGTCTGTGTTCAAAAAATGTATGTCAATTTTGAATCCATTAACATTGTTCGATCCATTTCCTGTACTGTCCTGTTCTTTCTTTCAACAACTCCATTTTGTTGAGGTATCCTAACAACAAAGAATTGCCTTTTTATTCCATGACTGTTGCAGTATTCCATAAATTCCTTTGAAGTGAACTCTCCTCCATTATCAAATCTCAAGCATTTCATTTTTTAATCCATTTCATTTTCAACCATTTCCCTGTAGATATTGAAGTTTTCAAAATCTTTTGACTTATTCTTGAGAAAGAAAACTACGGTCATTCTTGTATAATCATCAACGAATAACATAAACTATTTCTCACCTTTTAAGCCATTTTTTGTAGTTGGTCCAACTAGATTAGTATGCACAATTTTCAGTGGTCTTGTCGTTGAATATTCCTTTGATTTGAACCTGGTCTTTGTTTTCTTTCCTTGTTGACAATGCTTGCATAAAGTGTTGATTGGCTTCCTGATCTGGGGTATTTCTCCGACTACTTCTCTTTTGTTCAATTTGACAAGGTTATCAAAATGTATGTGACCCATATTTTTTTCCATAGCCAACTTTCATCTTCCTTTCCTAGACAACACTTTTCATTTCCAATTTCACTTAACATATATATGTTTCTTGAATTTCTCGTAGCTGTAGAAATCAAATTTACTGAACCTTCTTTTCTTATCTCGTAGTTTTGTGAATAGAAAGTAACTTTATGACCTTGGTCACACATTTGACTCACACTTAGAAGATTATGTTTTATATCTTCTACTAGTAGAACATTTTTTTCCTTTGTATTCTTGTTCCCAATTATGACTGTGCCTTTCCCAATGATTTTGGTTGAATCATCATTTCCAAAGGAGACTGCCCCATATCTTTCCTTTCGTAATGTAAGAAACCTATCTCTATCACCTGTCATGTGTTTTGAACACCCACTGTCAACATACCAACCACGCTTCTTCTGCTTAGCCTGTAGAGTGAGTGTGCATTCTTCATTGATATACTAATCCTTCTTTCTTATCCATGTCATTTTATGAGGTTCCTCTTTGTGACTGTTGTTATTTTTTTGTGGTTATCTAGGAGGGACTGTCATTCTGCAATCTTTGGCCATCTTTCCAAAATTGTTACGTTTGTAACATTCCACTTCAGTGCTCAAAGATTCAAACCTATTGTAACTTCTTCTCTTTGTTTCACTAGGCATTCTTGGATAACCCCTTTGTGTATGACATTCAAAGTTGTTTTTGTTCCTATTTTTATCTCTGCAATTCAAAGATTTATGTCCAAAATTATTACATGCATAACATAAACCAAAAAAGATAGTTTGATACCTATAAGTTGAATATCTTCTGAAAGGAGGTACTCTTATGAATTCTTCTTCTTCCGGAGGCATATCTGTCAGTTGTTGATTCTAAAATATGAATCTTCTCGGTGGAGGAGTGCCCATATAATATTCCTTCTATATCTTCCTATCCCCCTTGATTGTTTCGGAAAATCTTTTTGGATATGTTTATTTCTTTAAAATCTATTGATCTACAACTCTAAGGTAAAAACTGATGTATCAAACGTTGGTAAATTAAGTGTGGTTTCAATAGACTTGCACACATGATCATCCATGTAGAAATGGAAAACAAAAAGCTCCTAGATAATTGCCAATGAATAGGTAATGATCAACTCTTTGGAAGGGTCATTGGTCCAGTTTGGGCATTGATGTTCTATTTGGTATTCAATAAGATAAGGATATGTCCAAGAATTATTTAAAGTATGAAACAAATGAGGTATCCTAGTCCCCTATCTACAAATATGTATTCAGTAATTTCAGAGAGGGGGAAACAAACAATGTATAGTTTGATAGATGAAGAAAATCATTATAAGAATGTTAGTTATGGAATAAAATAAATATGTATCAAGTATGAAAATATGCAATTCTTGATCTCTAGGGTTTGATATTTAGGTAAGATAGACAGACACAATTAGATCCAAAACCCTTGATTGAAATGATAACAATAGAGATATTCAATGGAGGAATATGCTATCACTAATTTAATGATTGATGTGTCAATAAAACTTACAGAATCTAGATCCAATTATATATGTGAGAAAACCTTATATTACAGAAATAAAAATGAAAAAGGGGAAAAAAGGGGAAATGTTTTATTTTTTAGGGTTTTTTGTGGTTGAAGAAAATGAAAGACGAGTTCCTTTGGAGGGGTACAGGGTTATTATTTCAAATCATGGTGAGTTCTATGGTTTAATATGGGGTATTGTTGATGGAACCTATAGGATTTCCCCTCAAGTTACACCTAGGATTATAAGGTTCCCTTCAATGTTGGATGGGAGGCAGAGTCTATGAAGAAGCATTTCCCAATTCTAGCAAGGTGAAATTAGAGGTTGGACAATAAAAGGGACAGAGCCACAAGACATCATACCTTAATGAATGAAAATAAAATCCAATGATCAAAGGTGGAAGGTTAGAAAAAATACCTTGGGAACCCTTCCAAGTGGATCATTTCACCCTTCTTTGGCCTTGTAGTAGCCTTCTTCTTCCAACAAAACTTAAGAGTTTTTATCTAAATCTTGAACAATGGCTAAGCATTCACCAAAAATTGAAATAGATACTCAAAGAACTCTTAAGAAAAGCTTCTCATTAATATCCAATAATTTGGAATGATGGAGGATTCTTCCTTTCATAGGTGAACCTCCTCCTCAAATATAATAAAAAAGCATGTGCTAGATCAAAACCATGATCTAGAAAACAATTATCATTGTAAAACCATGGGAAAATACAAAAAATAATAATATGTATCCCATAATATCATCAAAAGGTGAACCAACCATCTAGAAGTGGTAAAAATACAATGTAGAAGCCACATGTGTGGAAAAAAGAGAAGATAAGAGAGGCGTTCCCCTAAAATATCGTTCCACAATCCAAGAAAAGTATCCAAAAAAATGTTAATGATGGTATAATAACTCCAATTTCCTCTAACCAAGCTCCTCGATCCAGGGAATGGTCCAAAGTGGAAAAAAATCCTCAAAAGAGATGATGTCACCTCAACATATGTGATCCATCCAAGAATAAAATCCATCTCAAGAAAAATGTGTAGGCTCATTAAGAAAAAAATCAAGTGATGGCTCTAAGTCATCATAAGGTCCAAGTCACCATGTGAATTCACCTTTGTAATGCGTAATCACCCTCTGCAATGCATTAAATAGCCCCCATGTATGGTCCAAGGGGAGTAAATAATGCATGAAAATGCATGCAATGTCCAATTAAGAAATGAGCATGCATATGAATGGTCCATGTGGAATGTGTGATGGAATGACATTGTTGTCATAGCATGTGTTAGCACTAGAAGTCAACCCTTAGATTCCAGATAAGGTAAGCCCAATACCCATCAGTTTATACAGTAAATGTAAATGAGCTTTAGGTGGTCAAATGGAGAAGACTCAATGATAATAATGTTCTAATTCAGAAATATGGATTAGCATGCACAATCAATTGAGGTCTTGGATTAACTTCGGTCAGTAAGTTGGAGTAAAGGTGAGTAGAAGGAAGACTTTGGTGAGAAAGGTGTAGAGGTGTTCTATGGAAAATAGGTCTTCAATAAACCTAAGGAGGAAACACTCAAACAAAAGATCCTCTTGGATTCAAATTTCAAGGAAAATGAAAGAAATCATAACAACATTATAATAAAACATTCATCATAATATAGCGACAACAATCCACGTGAATCAGTCATTCTTGAACCCTCTCAGTATCAGAGGAAAATAAGATGGACTAGGAGAAGCTGACTTAGATTAATCAAGAATTATCAAATCAAGTACATAACCAGAGAAACAATGTTCTTCATCAAAATATTACAATAGTAAGGGAGTCTGGTTGAACCATTTGACCTTAACAAAATATCAAAACTTCCTATATATAATAGAAATTTTGCAACCACCAAGAATGTGATAGGACCCCACATTCAAAGTTTCTTGTCAGTGCCTACTCTGTCAGCTTGTGCAGCCCTTCTTATGTCATATGTGAGCCCGAATTAGTTAAGTGCTTTGCAGGAAAATCCATCCCTCGGGAAACTTTGGATTGAAAATCTCCCCCCACGGAAACTCTCAGTATTCTTTCCATTTATGGGGTGAGACGAGGTCTCAATTGTCGCCCCCATTTCCATTAACTACCTTCATCAGGATCGAGATGAGGCCTGATATCCATGAATATTCCAGGAGGTTCCCACGACTTCTTCAAGTCAATCCCGGTGCCTCGCGGCCATGCATATATTCTTTTGTGACCAATACGGGTGCTTTTGGCCTCTGGCACAACTCTTCTCCATTGCTCCTTTTTCAATGTGACATAGGGCCATGACCCTATGCAACTGCATGATTGTGGGCACGACCAAGGGTGGTTTTAAAGAAAACCACTTTTGTCCTCGCAATTCACCATGAACCACCACACATCCCTTTCTAAAAACCACGGTTCTGATTGTGGCTCACCCTCTAAAATTTAAAAATGTGCGCACCTTCCGACCCCACAATGGAGCATGACAATTCATTTTGTGAACTAAGATGAGGCCTTTTAATCAATGGCCCATCTATGGTGCATTTTAGATTGATGGATCAGATTTTCTCTTTTCAAATTGATGACCAGGATCTTCTCTGCGATTCGGGCTTCGGACCTTTCAAGCTTCAAACTATATTTTCCCACAGAAAAACCTCTATAGCTCTAGATATGGTGCAACGTGGCCTCCACAGATTGACGGATGAGATCCCTTTCGAGACTTTGACACTTCAACACCTCGACACTTCGACACTTCGGGACTTCGACGCTTCGACACTTCGACGCTTCAGAAATTCCACACACTTTTCACTTCGAAACTCCCAAATATTATTTCCCCGAACACTTGGATCAACTACCACCTGTCCCTTTAAATATAAATGACTCATGCTCTCTTTGGGCCTTTTGTTCCGGTGTTATACTTCACGCAAATTTTAATATACTGAACACCCATGAGATGCTAATCTGATCTCCACATGGAATTCCCGTCGTTGAAAGCTGAACCTTCCTTTTTTCTTGATTTGAGTCTAGAACATACCGCTCTAAGTGTTTCACTTTGAGCCCGCAGATGCAGCCTATGTAAACAAAGATTTGGATGACTAGATAGGGGCTAGGAAAACAGGGAGACTGGGGCACTTTAAACATAGAGGGGGAAAAATGAAAATGATTTTACAAGCAGAAGGGGAGAGAAATTAAGAATTGGTCTACGAAAGGAAAGAGACAGGGAAAAACATAGACTTCGGTAGAAACTACAAACCCACAAGAATCTGATAAGTTTGTGTGATAACATTTGGCTCCACAGGGGATGATATGCTTCCTGTGCACTGCCAACAACAAGTATTTCCAAGTCCTTAGTTGTTGGGTTATGGATTCACTTATAAAAATAGAAAACAAAAGAAAAATGATATTTATAATGACATGGGAAGCCACTCATGGCCTAAATAAAAACCTTCTTCAAAAAATTTCCATTTACAGGCTACCAAAAAATTCAACATCCTCCAAATCCTGCAGCTTGTAAGTGTTATTTGAAAAAACCTCAGAAACTTTGAAGGGTCCAATCCATAAGTCCTCAAATTTACCATTCTTTCTTTTATCTTATTTAGGTTCATCCCACTTGAGTACTATATCGCCCAGCTGGAAATCCTCTTTCCTTACTCTTTTGTCGAAAGCCTGCTTGATATTCTATTGATGGCCATGGGCTTTGCCCAATAGTTGCTTCGTCATCTATTGTGCTTCTACCAACTAGTGTATTCTTATGATCATATTATATGGTTCTCCTTAATAGTCTTGGAAGAATTTTTCCATAGGTAAGGCGAGTTGACAGGGAAAAATGGCCTCAACTCCATACGCCAACTCGAAAGGAGAGACACCAAGAGATCTTTTTGTTGTCACTCTGTCAGCCCATAAAGAAAATTTAATCTTTGTATCCCATGCCTTCTTGTTGTCTTCTAACAGTATTTTTATGATCTTAATAAGGCTCTTGTTAGAGGATTCCGCCAGTTCATTCCCTTTGGGGTAGTAAGGAGTAGAGTGAATCAATGTGATCCAAAACTGTTCACAAAACTTAATCAATGTTTTAGCCTTGAAATATGCAGCATTATCAGTGACAATTCTATTTGAACAACCAAATATTTCTATAATATCCTCAAGAAAACAAATTATTATCCTGTGGGAAGCATTTCTTGTGAGGATGGATTCTATCCATTTAGTAAAGTAGTCCGTGGCAGTCCAGATCCATCTATGTTGACCACTTGAAGAAGGATGAATTTCTGCAACAAAATCTAGGCCCCACTACTGAAAGGGACCTGAAAATACCATAGGTTTCAATGGAAAAGACTTGAGTTGTTGCTTTCCAGATAATTTATGACACTTGACACATTTTCACAGACATTAGTGAAGAGACTAGGCCAAAAATACCCAGCCCTGAGAATCTTGTAGGCTGTGGTTCTTCAGAAGTGATGCCCCCCACATAAATTGTCATGAAAATCATACATAATCCTTTGGGCTTCCTATGGGTCTAGACATCTCAAAAGAACTCCTAAAGGGTCTTTCCAATATAAAACTTGATCAATAAGACAATATTTAATTGATTTGAGCTGCAAATCTCTCACCTTGTTCTTTTCCATACCATTAGGAGGTTGCAACTTTTGCGGGAATAATATAATGTCCTTGTACCAAGTGCATCCTACCAATGGAGGGATGACTTGAGAACCTTCATTAGACAACTCAGCATGCTGATTTTATGAACAAATGTTGATGAAAAGGACCCCAAAATATTTGCAAGTAGATTCAGCCAACAACCTAGCTAAACCTTGGCCTTTAACCAATTTGGTGGGATTTATCTCAAGATCGAATTCAAAGATCTTGGCAATCCACTTGCTCCTTCTTCCATCTATGTCAGATTGAATGAGGATCTCCTTCATAGAAGATGAAGGGACATATGCAATGAGTTTTAAATGCAACACATAAAATCTGAAAGCGTTGAGAGATTTGACCAAAGCATGGGCCTTATTTTCCATGATGTCATACTTTATTTCAGTGTCTCTCAGTGCCCTACTGAAAAATAAAATGGGTTTCTCTAACCCTTCAACAATCTTCTACAATAAAACAGTTGCTACTGTGTCAAATGAAGCAAAATAAAAAATAAAAAAAACTTTGGAGTAATCGGGACTGATGAGCACAGGTGCTTTAGTCAAGGCCTTATTTGTTTGATCAAAAGAGGTGAAAGATTTAATAGTCCATTTGATCTCATTCCCTTTCCTCAACATGGTTGTGATAAAATTTAGCAAGTCGGAAAATTTTGAAACAAGCCTTCTCAAAAAATTAATTTTCCCCAAGAAAGACTGGACTTCTTTCTTGGATCTAGGGAATGAAAAATTTTGGATAGCTTCCACCCTCCTTGGATCAATCTTTACTCCCTCAGGTAACACAATGTGTCCTAACAATTTCCCCTCTTTCATGGAAAATAATGACTTTTTGGGATTTAAAGAGAGACGAAGTTTTCTGCATTTCAAGAATACCCTTTTTAAATGACCATAATGTTTTGTATCAGATTGTGAGAAAACTCTTATGTCATCCAAATAAATTACCACAAACCTGTCCTTCTCTCCAATAAAGGCTATGTCTATGGCTCACTAAAAGGTCACTCTTGCGTTCATCAACCCAAAGGTCATATTAGCATACATGAATGTACCCCAAGGAGTGGTGAAGGTTGTCTTCTCTCTATCTTCAGGCAAGACAAAGACCTAATTGTAGCCAGAAAATCCATCAATCATGGAAATCCTAGATGCACCTGTCACCCTTGGTAATATGTGTTCCATGTTTGGTAAGGGGTAGTTGTTCTTCTTAGAACTTCTATTCAAATTTCATAAATCGACACATAATTTGATTTCTCCATTCTTCTTTCTCACTGGGACCAAGTTGGCCACCCATTCAGAATACCTCAAAGGAATGATAATATGGCCTCCAAAATATTTTTTACCTCTTTCTCCATAATGGGTAGCAGCATAGGATTTATTTGTCTCAACTTCTGCCTAAATGGCTTGGAGTCTTTTCCTTCAATGGGATATTGTGTTCAATGATACTTGTGTCATATGTTCTGGGATATTCATATGTCTAGGAAAACACATCAACAAACTCTTTTAACAGTTCATTATATTCATCCCTTTGCTCTCTTGACAAGCGGCTTGACAAATTGGAAAATTTGGGATCCTCTACTGTACCAATATTGTACTCAGTTACATCGTCATCATTAGTTGAACCTTTAAACTTTACTTCCACATCATTCCCATCAAACAACCTTTCTAAAGGAACTATTCCCTTTGGAATATGGTTTCTAGGTAGATGAACAATATCGTGATTCCGAATTTTATTTAAAAATACATATGCATGAGGGTTAATTTGATAATCATGATCCTCATCAATATGTAAAGCAGAGAACTCATCAACAGACTCAAGAAACGTTTTTATCTCATTATCATCCTCAAACACCTTCCAATGCTGGACATTGACAAGTATAGAGAGTCTATATTTCACCTCTACATCATATTTGAGTTTGGGTGTCAATGGGACTCTTAAATGGCTTGCTGAGACAGACAAAGAACCATCCATGGTATTATCCTCTCTTGGAATAAATGAAATGTTGAAAGCTAGGAAGAAACTGTCAACTAGGCCCCATACTTCATTTATGTAAGTATTAAGCCTAGGTTAATTGTCTTGATAAATATTTTTGATTTGATGAACAATTAGTTATGCATCCCCAAATATCAATAGCTCTTTAATCCCCATGTCTTTTGCAGCCCTTAAACCCAAAAAAAGAGCTTCATACTCTGCCACATTGTTGGTAGTTTCAAATTCTAGTTTGTAGGACAAAGGTATAGTTTCTTGACAAGGTGAAACAAAGACCACTCCAACACAAACACCTTATTTAGAGGATGCTCTGTCAAAGAAAATATTCCAAACAAAGGTCTTTGGACGATGGATTTCACAAAAAGTAATGGGTTTCTTTCTGATTTCAAGAGGAGTTTCAGAACCATCAATGCCCTGCAATATGTTGGATCCCAGATCAGTGTCAAAATAAAAAATAGGATGGTTGGTGGGGTTTTCTTCATCATTGATGATGTACACAAGTTGTGCTTCCCTGTAAAGTCTCCTTTGTTCACCCCTGAACACATGAATGGTGGCATATGAAAGGTCCATTTCCAAGGTTCCCCCCAGTCTCTTTATCCAATATCTAGACAGGAGCATCCCAAAATTAGGGGGAACATCAACCACTATGATATCCATGGCCACGATCTTCATTGGAAGATGGAATAGAGAAATGACCAAGTCTTTGATAACCCCAAGGTACTTCACCTTCCTAGAGTCAAACGAATACAGGTTGTGGTAGGATTTTGTAACCTCCAACCCAAGCTCTTCCATGACAATCTTAGGCATAAGATTGTGAGATGCCCCTGAATCCATCAAGAAGTTATGAAGCACCTTATCATGGATGTTCAATGAAGTGTAGAAGGGAGGGGAGGAGTCATCTATGTCCTTTACCAAAGGCCCTAATATCACAGTTGGCCTTTCATCCTAGAGGTTAACTAAGTCTATGGATTGAGACGCAAGTTTAGGTTGAATTTTTTTTGATAGGCACCTTTTGAAATCCTCATTCTTGACTAAATCCGAGAGAGGTACATGGATTCTAATATTTTAAATCTCATGCTAAAATTTATAAGGGGAGGGAGGCTTTAGAATCTCCTTCACCTCTAGGATAAGAATTTTGACCACTGGTGGGGGGCTTTGTTCCTTTCTTTCTTTGTTGTTGTCTTCTATATCTTTAGCAGGTTTCTCATCTCTTGCAGGATGCTTGGGAATGTCAGGATTTCCTTCTTTCTTCTTCAATCTGAGGCCATATCTATTCGGTTCATTGCTGCTCTTTTATCCTTTACTCAATTCATTCAATTGATTACTCATGAGGGTCTCTTCATATGAAGAATGAGTTAAATGAGGGGACGAAAAGGTATGTCCAAGGGAATGGATCTCAAGATCAATATCTTCTTCCTCTTCATCTTCATCATTAACCTTGTTATTTTGGAGAGGAGTTTGGATTTTTTGATCATCTCTGTCCCTATTTCTTTGATCTCTTTGGATGGTCTGAAGGGCATTAGTTGGTATTTTGAAACTACCCCTATTATCAACATTTGGGGGATCTATATAGCTCTTCTTTCCTTCCAATTCCAACCTTTCTACTTTATCATAAAGTGATTTTAGTAGCTTGGTTACTTCATCCGTTTGAGGGGGCGCAATAGAGAAACTAGAAGTCAAAGTTTTAGACCTACCTTTTCTTTTGTCTCTATCAGCCTTACTCCTAAGCTTGCTACCAATATATTGGATTCTACTTCAAGGGTTGCATATTTCATATGATCCAAGGAGGTAGGTCTTATTTCTCTCATTAGGAGGAAAAAATCAATGTCAAAACACTAGCATAAGTCATCTTGGCAGAGGTTTCTGTAGGTTTAATTTCAGCGGGAAACTTTTTATACATCTTATTAAATATTTTTGAGAAGTCTGAAACAGATTCCCCTTCTTCTCTCTTAACTTCCCCGAATTCTGTAATATAATAAAGGATATATTTTTTATTCCCCCAATGTCTTAAGAATGAATCATCCAGAGAAAAAATCACGTCAATAAATATAGGAGGAAAGTCCTTAAACCAATCCCTACATCACCATCAAGGCTCTGTACAAAAACACTCATCCACACAACTTCATTTTTGATGACTTGAATCTCTGCAAATCTATAAAAGGATGCAAGGTTTTCTTCTACAGTAACATCTCCCTCCCATGTGAACTGGGGCATGTACTTAAGGTAGTCCATGTCTGAGAGAGAATTCATAGGCTGAGGTAAAACCAGAGGGGTGTATATAGTAGCCAATATCTCAAGGATCCTATTCCTAGGAGAATTAGCACCTGCCATTTGGACATGAACTGAAGGAGAACCGAGAGGAGATGGAGTTTGGATAGGTGAGACTGGGGCTCTGTTTCTAGGATAAAAAGGAAAATAATGAGCATTAGGAGATAAAGATGAGGGGCTAGAGGGAACAAAGGTTTCCCCTTTTGTAACTGAAACAACTATAATAGGGGGAGGAGTGGTAAAGCCTGGAGTGGGAAATCCTTCTAAGGTTTCGGGTCTGAACCACTTCACAACTTCAGGGGAGATAAGGCTGTCAAAACTCTCTCCTTCCAAACCAAGAATAGGAGGGGAGAAATCAACAAGAAAACTCCCAAAATTCAAATTTCTTGAAAATCCAGCAAACAATATAACAAGAGAATAAGAAGCAACTACTAGAGTTTGTAAAGAGGAATTAAGAAGATTACCAAGATTACCTGGTACAACAATTGAAGTACCTTCATGAGTGGTTTTTCCTTTTCTGATAATTTTCTCTAGGTCAGCGTCAAGTGTGGCTAGATGTAGCTGTGGAGTAGACCTTTTGTGTCTGCCTTTCAGAGCCACAACTAAAACGATGGAGTTTCTAGGTACAAGCTGCAATATTCAATGGTATTGATATCTCATGCACCTTCAGAATCAGAGCTTCTTTTTCATTCTATCCCAGGAAAATGTCTTCAATTCATTCCCCGACAATGGCGCCAGAAATGTTAGCACAAGAAGTCACCCTCATATTGCATATAAGGTTAGCCCAGTACCCATCAGTTTATATAGTAAATGTAAATGATATTTAGGTGGTGAAATGGAGAATAGTCAATGATAATAACGTTCTAACTCAGAAATTTGGACTAGAATGCACAAGCAATTAAGGTCTTGGATTAACTTTAGTCAATAAGTTGGAGTAAAGGTGAGTAGAAAGAAGAACTTGGTGAGAAAGGTGTAGAGGTTTTCTATGGACATCAGGTCTTCAAGCAGCTCGAGGAGGAAAAAATCAAACACAAGATCCTCTTGGATTCAAATTTCAAGGAAAATGAAAGAAATCATAACAACATTATAATAAAACATTCATCATAATACAATCACAACAATCCATGTGAATCAGTCATTCATGAACTCTGTTACTATCAGAGGAAAATAAGATGGAGTACGAGAAGATGACTTAGATTAATCAAGAAGTCTCAAATCAAGTACATAACCAGAGAAATTGTGTTCTTCATCAAAATATTACAATAGTAAGGGAGCCTAGATCAACCATTCAACCTTAAGAAAAAATCAAAACTGCCTATATATACTAAAAATGTTGCAACCGCCATGAATGCGATCGGACCCCCACATTCAAAGTTTCCAGTCGACGCCTACTCTGTCAGCCTTTGCAGGCCTTCCTATGTCAGATGTGAGCCCGACTTAGTTATGTTCTTTGCAGGAAAATCCTTCCCTCAAGAAACTTTGGATTGACAATCTCCCCCCACAGAAACTCTTAGTATGCTTTCCGTTTATGGGGTGAGACGAGGTCTCAACTGCCGCCCCCATTTCCATTAACTACCTTCATCGGGATCAGGATGAGGCTTAACATCCATGAATGTTCTAGGCGGTGCCCATGACTTCTTCCAGTCAATCCCGACGCCTCGAGGACATGCAGATCTTCTTATGTGACCAATACAGGCGCTTTTGGCCTTTGGCACAACTCTTCTCCATCGCTCCTTCTTCAATGTGACCTAGGGCCATGACCCTATGCAATTGCGTGATTGCAGGCGTGAAAAAGGATGGTTTGAAAGAAAGCCTCTTTTGTCCCCGTAATTCACCATGAACCGCCACGCGTCCCTTTCTCAAAACCACGGTTCCGATTGCGGCCCACCCTTGAAAATTTAAAAACGTGTGCACCTTCTGAGCCTACAATTGAGCATGATCATTGATCTTGTGATCTGAGAAGAGGCTTCATGATCAATGGCCCAGCTCTAGCGCCTTTTAGATTGATGGATTGGATTTTCTCTTTTCAAATCGACGGCCAAGATCTACTACGCGATTCGGGCTTTGGACCTTGCAAACTTCAAACTATATTTACCCCAAGCAAAACCTTCGGAGCTCTATATATGGCACCGCATGGCCTCCAAAGCTCGACGACTGATATCCCTTTCAATACTTCGACACTTCGACACTTGGTCTCTTCGGCACTTCGAGACTTCAACACTTCGACGACTTTGGCACTTTGACAATTCCACACACTTCTCACTTTGAAACTCCCGAAGCTTATTTCCTTGAACACTTGGATCAACTTCCACCTGTCCCTTTAAAGATCAATGACTCATGCTCTCTTTGGGAATTTTTCTCTGGCGCTATATTTAGTGCAATGTTTAAGATTTCAAACACCCGTGAGCCGCTAATCTAAACTCCACATGGAATTCCCTGCGTTGAAATATGAACCTACCTTTTTGCTTGTTTGAGTCCATAATGAACCGCTCTGAGTGTTGTGCTTTGATCCTGTGGCTGCGGCCTGTGTAAACAAAGACTTGGACGACTGGATATGGGCTGGAAAAACAAGGAGACCAGGGCACTTTAAACACAGAGGGGGGAAAACGAAAATGATTTTACAAGATGAAGGGGAAAAAACTTAAGAATTGGTCTCTGAAATGATAGAGACAGAAAAAAAAACAGACTTAGGTAGAAACCACAAACCCACAGGACTCTAACAAGTTTGTGTGATAACAACATGCACTGCCATGAATCACATTGAAGTGACACATGTCTCGATGCAATACATGGATCCCAAGGAAAATGTCATTAATATAAATTTCTATATATATGGAAATATATGAGTACATATATCCCAATTCATCATCACAAATCTCAAGGAATGGTACACATGTTCCAATGTGCAATACCCACTTGAAGTGATGGGTATATCCTCTTAACATGCCATTAATTAATAACACCTGGTGAGATATCTTAGCACAAGATAAAAAAGGGGGTTAGTTTTAATATATTCCTCATTCTTACCAAGGCAACACTATTAACCCTTATACATGCATCAAGTCCCATGACAACCCATATTTCCTAAGTACTTAGGTGAAAGATATGAAATAATGAGAAATAATGACAAAAGGAAAGGGGGAATGAGTTCATGTGATGATCCTCAAATTATTAGACATGTACATGAATCATTATTCATTTATGCATTCATATAGATTTATTTAGCTAGGGTTTTTACACATAATAAGATTCTAGAGGGAGCTTAGCATTGAGTTACCATCCTTGGCATTGTTTCTTACCACCCATTTAATCATTTTTCTTTAAATGTTTAGTTGATCAAGCAAGTCCTTTTTATTTAGATATTCATAGACAAACCAAGTACTAGGGGCATTGGCCTCATAGTGAGGGGGCATTGCTCAAGATTTATATTTGGATTTTGAATTTATCACTTCACCTCTTTTCGTTATTGGATTTTTTTATTCATGCTTCAACAATTTGACCTTTCCTTTTGACCTTTGAGAAATCATACATTATCAAGATGCAATTTTTATATGGATGGAATGAAAACAATAGGGGAGGTAGAAAATTGTTTGCAAGATTGGGAATTGGACAACATTATCTAGCCTAAGCACCCCATGTTATAGCTTAACCTGAGAAATGACACACCTCTAATGGAAAAGATGCTCCCCAAGGTATTGTGAGGCAAGTAATAAAACCATGTAATGTTATGAAGTGTCAACAGACATTGTTAGGTGTTCAACACTTTATGATGAGATAAGAAGTTATATCATCACATACAAATGAATATTGATACATGGAATGTCAAATGAAGCATACAAGAGTCATACCATACCATACCATAGTGCATATATCATTTGATAAGTGGGGATGAAGATGAGTTGTACCAATTGAGCTAGCATGACCATACATCTCATAGAGATAAAAAGAAACTAGTTCTATATCTAAAAAATATGAGCATGTCACCTCATGCATATAACAACACGACACCCATTTCGAAGGTATCCTAAAATTGTTACCCTTAAGGGGATAACAAAGTGCAAAAACCCTAAAGAAAAAAACACATATATAGGATCTAAAGTGGATTAAGTTTGAGAATTTCCTTCTCAAGACCATAGATTTTGTACACAAACTATTATTCCTCAATGATATATCTCCTTATAAATATCTTGAGAGTATGTATTGTTGGTCACTATAATTTCTTAATTAATTTTAAACAACCAAGTGGAACATAAATTATCAACCCAGGGAAGTCTTTTGTTTCAAAGATAACCACGCACTATATATGCTCAATCCCAAAAGCACTTAGTGTTGTAGTAAAGAAATTTATACTACCTATACTTGCTGGAATGTACTGAAGCTCTGAATTAAATCACAGGAAAGCAATTCCCTTTTGCAATTCTTTAAGCTTAATTAAGAATCCTGGATTACATTAAAAATAATACTGCAATGGGAAAGAACAATTGTCTTGCAATCAGAGAACAGGACCCTTACTCTCAACAGAGACTTTAGCATTAACACTCTTTTCATGAAAACAATAATGCAGAAAACAATTAACTCTATCTAACAGAAAACAAAGCACTTAGTTCCTTTCTATCTAAGCAGAAGCCTTGGGCCTTACTTCTGTCTTAGCACACTTGTGAGGTTGAGGTCTACAGAGAACAGGGCAGTCTGATTCCTTTCTTTCTGAGCAGGGATCTCTAGCCCAGTTTCTGGCTACACATGGGAAGTCTATAGTGAACAGGATGTTTTGGTTCTTTCCTTTCTGAGTGGGAACCCTTAATCCAATCCCTGACTAACACTCTGGCAAAGGTAAATGAAATCTATAGAAGAAAAGGTGTTGTAGTCCCTTTCTGTCTGAGCAGGAACACGTTAACCAAATCTCTGGCTAATACACTTGCAGAGGTAAAAGAAATCTACAGAAGACAAGGTGTTGTAGTCCCTTTCTGTCTGAGCAGGAACACGTTAACCAAATCTCTGGCTAGCACACTTGCAGAGGTAAAGGAAATCTACAGAAGACAAGGTGTTTTAGTCCCTTTCTGTCTGAGCAGGAACACGTCAACCAAATCTCTGGCTAGCACACTTGCAGCAATAAACGAATTCTACAGAGGGTATGATGTCCCGATCCCTTTCTGTCTGAGTAGGGACCTTTAACCAATTCTCTGCTAATCTCATCACACAAGATTGCTGATAAAAAGAATTACAAACTCCATTCAATAACTAAGACAGAGTCAGTAGTGTTTCAGCAAAGAGAAATTCATTAAAACAGTGTTTCAACAAACGACAGTTAAACAAAACGTGAACAGAAATTAACAAACACACTTCTAACTAATGGGTGAATCTTGTGAAGAAGGTGGGCCCTCCCTTCTCACAAGATTCCCCTGAACAAAAAGCTACAGGAGGATACTCAAAGCAGTCTTATATTCATCTGTTGAAATATCACATTACAAATTGGAAGTACAGAATGCGTCCCGCTTCTCTGAAGTTCTTCAATACATCAAAACTTGGATTCCTCGAATGGTGATTTCCCCTGAATTTAAAGGGGAAATCCCTTCGATACAATCATTACAAAGCATATCTGAATCCTACACTAAATCGGATCTTCTTTCTAAATCAGCATAGGATGTCCTATTCTCACGCAACCAAATGCTAATACAGGAGCTGAACGAGGTATTGTTGTTACGGCTGGTGTAACAGCTCCTTCTCATAGCTGCTGATGCTATTTCATCATCGCAATTCATGGGTTTTTTCAGCCACGTGAATTGCGCTCTTGACTGTGTTGGCCTTGACTGCTAACTGTAACAGTTCGTGTTTTAACATCATGGCGGTCTCTTCTGTGTTTCAGCATCTGCCTTTCTGAACTGGGTGACGACTCCGTGTTTCAGCATCTGCATCCTCGAACTATGTAGCCACTCCGTGTTTCGGCATATGCGACCTTAGACTGTGTAGCAGCTTCGTGTTTCAGCATATGCGTTCTCGGACTGTGTAGCAGCTTCCGTGTTTCAGCATCAGTTCAACAGTGACTTTGGACAGTTCTGTGTTTCAGCATCGGCCCCAAGTGCTAATCTGCAGTTATGGACACTTATGCACTTCTAATCAATAGTTAAGTATGAGAGTGATGTAAAATATCATGCAAAATAGATTAAACGTGTAGTAATGAGAAAGGACGTTGTATACCTTGGAATGATCATATGAAATGATAGTATAAGTCTAAATACAGGTGATCCAGGGTATAATAATGGAAAAAAGTATGGGCAAAAAGGGTACATTATGTGGTCCTAACATCCCCCGTAGCTCAAGGTGTTGCATGTCCTCAGGCAACTTACTCTGAATCCGAGTCTGGATACCTACTCTGATCATGTAAGCTACTCAAGCTGTAACTCTGGGAGGTACTGTCTGTCAGCGTTCTAAACCCTTGCACTTCCTGCAATCTGTGCCATGCTGTTGTTTCTGTCTTTTTAGGCAGTCTGTAACTGATTTGATATTTTTCGATTGGCAACTAGAGAATGGGAAAATAGAACTAGTACCCAATCCAATTTTCAGCACACTGTCTCATACACTGAATATAACTGGGTACCCTAGAAATTGTTGCTTCTAAGTTGGTAGGACCAAAAGGGTTATACTGTTGCCTTCTTTCTGTGGAGTGCTGCTAGAACAGGTTATTGGCCTGTAGGGCAGGAATCTGTATGGCACTAATGATGCATTCACAATCTTGAATCACTTCTGACTGCAACTGCCGAACATGTTCAGTCATCCCTGTTTTCTTTAAGAACACATAATACTGTGAGATGAATGTAGCTGCCCCTTGGGGTTCTGGTCTAATCCAGAGGCCACGATTATTTTCATTGTTCTTGGCAGCTGAAAAGTCACCTTGCCAAGTGATTTGATTGAGGAGAAAGGAAGTAAATGCTCTAAGTTGAACATCCCCAACAAGAGGGTTTATGTTTAGTGACCTGTTTTCTGGAATAGCCTCATTATGGAAATATGCCTCATAGAGGAGGTGTTGATCTCTGGTAGAGGCAGCTACAAAAGTGTTAATAAAATCTATTGATGAAATGACTTCATGGGGCTTTCCTTTTATAATAGACTTAATCTGAAACC
>JASDQU010187696.1:0-20418 GCA_032191745.1 Picea mariana
TCAATGAGAGTGGAGTTGTCACCTAAGATATATAAGTAATAACATCATCTCTACTATTCTTAAGCATTGGAAGGCCACCACACAAAGTTGTTGTGTAAAAATGTGGCAATTGGGTGCCAAAGAATGTGTTCATGCAAGAATGCACACGTTCTAAAAAATAAGCATGTTTTCCTTTTAATTTAGCTTTAAGACCCTTTGAAAAACCACATAAACTACCAATTAGAATGTTGAATAATAATTTAAAAAATTAGAGTGTTGAGTCATGATTTAAAAGAATGCATGCCATTTTTAAGAAACTAGACATGTTAGAAAAGTGTGTGTTTTCCTAACTTTGTAGACATTCCTTTGTGTAATACTAAGCGAAGATACACTCATGACTTCTATTTATATTCTAAACTATGTTGCATATTTTGAGGAGAAGGAGGCATGAATTGAGGAATCAATTTTATTTATTTTTTCTATGAGTCATTCAAGATAGGTTTAACTATCCCTTTGTTTTGTTGTATTTCTTAAATTCTTCAAATTAAGAAAATAAATATATATTTTTATTCTTATTCAAATAAAGCATATAAATTCTATTTTCATGGATCCTAAACATGAATAGAACCTAAATTCACCATCATCCACTAGTGAAATACCCAACCCAAACCCCTAACCATCTGGTATATATGAAAAAACTGAAATTAACAATAGTCTTGTGTCACTGAGAAACCTAACTATCACTCTTAAAAACACTAGAGAGACCTCATGCCTTCCCTTGCTACATTTCTTGAGATTATTGAACCTTCCATTCTCAATGCCCAAGGGAAATTATCTAATATTGTTGAATATAAGAACAATATGATTAAGTAATATAGAATGGGGTTAGATAGAATCTAGGAAAGAGATTTACAAATTTCAAAACAAGAACTCAAGGCAATGTATATTGACCCTGGAATTTGTTGATATTATGGTAGCTGCGGAAGGTATTTACCTCCATGTTTAAACCTAACGAGAATAGAATATTTCGGGAAGAAAGAATAAACCCTAATTAGTTGGCTAATAACCCTAGAAGACAAGTCAACTCAAGAGGATAATTTGTATTATGTTATTATCCTCCAAGAGAAGAAGTTGGCGAAAGGAAATATTATATACTAAGTAAATAGGCACCATGAATGAGAAGTCGGCCCAGGCAGTTTGCCAGTTTTAGTATAACATAGGAGGCCAGTCTTCATTCTGGCAGGCATTCTCAAAACTGTAGAAGCAAAACTTGTGTGCACTACAGTTGGCCAGTTTGTGGGCAAGTTTGGAGGAGATTTGTTGTTGCAACTGCTGCAACTAGAAGATTTCAGTTTTGGCCTAGACTCTCTCTTGGTTATGGTTTGGACTCTCTGATCATCTCTTGTTACTCTTGTTTGGTGCACTATCCTTGGAGAGAGGTGTGTTATCTTGTTTGGCTATCTAACCTAGGGTTTTCTTCCATAATGATTCTTTGTCAAGGTTAAGGTGCTCGGGGGTGGCTTCGGCCTATGGTTGGGTGACAATAGTGATATTGTCTATGGTTGAATGAGCACATCCATCATATTCTAACAGGTTATGGGCCCACACCTCCTTCATTCAGTCTAACCACTAGAAGGGAGCATAGCCAGAAGGATGTTAAGCCCGTTGAAGAACTGCCAATAGGGTTTCTAGGAGGAGTAGTTACTAAAGAATTGTCGCTAGGGTTACTAGTAGGTGCAGTTGCAGAAACCATAATCCTCTTGTTGAGGCACCTTAAGTGAAGGGATTGACATAATTTTTGAATAGACTAGTGCGCCCTAGCAGAGCACATCTCCTGGTAATGTCAGCAAACTAAGACATCAAGGTTGATTTTTTGGTCAAATCTAGGGTTGACCAAGTCAAAGGCAACCATGACTTACTCTATGAAGTCAGAAAACAAGTTATATGGGGCTTTTAACTTCATAGCATGGAAGACAAGGATTGATCTCATCCTTTCCAAGCATAAAGTGTTGGATATCGTGAAAGGAAAGATTGTGGAACCAAAGTTTGAAGAAGGAAAAGAAAAGGAACCGTAGAACGTTGCAGTTATGGAAAAGTTCAAAGACAATTCCATCAATGCCATGAGTATCATAGTGGATTCTATAAAATACCACCTGATACCCTACATCTCCCATCTTGATTCATCTAAGAAGATGTACGATGCCCTAACAAACCTCTTCTCAGTCAAAAACATTGGACAAGTGATGAGTCTGAAGAATGAGCTACGTGACATGAAGATGAATGATGATGACAGCATAACATCATATGTTGTGAGAATATCTCAATTAAGATATCAACTACAAGCTATTGAAGAGATAATTTCAGAGAAGGAATTGGTAAACATAGTACTCCATGGTCTTCCCAAGACATGGGATGCATTTGCCGCAAGCATGAACACAAGGAAGGAGTATCCTACATTTGAATAACTTTGGACTTTTTGTGGACAAGAAGAATCAAGTATCAGTGCAAAAGAGAAACCCCAAAAGAAATACGATGATCAATCCTTCACAACAAAGTTCAAGAATTTCAAGAATAAAAGGAAGTTTGGCTCCAGGAAGAAACTAAATCAAGAGAAAGATATGTCAAGAATACAATGCTTCAATTGTCGAAAGTATGGTCACCACAAGAATCATTTTCCTGAGTTAAAGAAAGGGAAGGAAACACATGAAGCATCAGTTGCCGAAAGAAGGGAACCCTCAAAGAAAGCCAAGCAGGACAAAACATACTTCTTCTTCTAAGACAAAGTAACAATAATCTTCATAGTTCATGTACATACCATGTTTTCCATACATATCTTACATATATATTCTTAGAAGATAAGATGTTCAAAGAGAAACTACACCTATGGAATATAAACAAAATAAGGACTTTCTATCACAATGACTACAAGTCAGGCAATACACATGAAAGGATGAAGTACATCAAGAACCCCTAGTAACAATTCATGTGGAAGTTATTACATAAGTAAAAGCTGCAAGATAAGCCGAAATCAGAATCAATATTGAAGAAACCTAGAAGAATTAAAGACAGAAAGAAGTCAGCAATCAAGACGAAATTGGAAAAATATTTGTGACACTTTGCAGAAGGCAATAAGGATGCAGATGGAAGCGTGGACTCTCCTAGATGGAGGGATCCGATTATATATTTCCAAAAGAAGAGAATGCATTCATGCATGAATCATGGATTAGGAGGGAACTAATCCTAAATAATATGATCCACTAAAGATGATGAAGTATCTATCCATGTTCCTATCAATGGTAGTAACCATGAAGAGAAGCATGTGTTCAGTTTGACGTTAGAATAAATCTTCTTCGAAAAGAATCCTTAAAGTATCTCTGGTTTTCCATCCACATCCATGATCCTATGATGAAAGGAACAAGTTGGAATCTTAAGGACATGAAAACTATAAGAAACTCCATGGACCCAAGAGCTAAAGAGAAACATGAAGAAGAACATGAAGATTCCAAGAAAGAGAGAATAGCCATAATAACCAGTGATTGTATTGAGAATCACAAGACTACTAGCCTGATCTGAACTCACTAAAATCAATAAAGCAGAGGAAATGAAATATAATATGAAGAATAGTGTATGGAAGACTCATGAACGTAAGCATTGCGAGATCCAGAATTAGAGGTTCTCCCATATGGAGGGAGAAGACTATGATGATTGTTTTTTCCAGTAAATTAGACATAACCTTACAAGAGCCATTATATTAGCCGCAATATCCATGGTTTGGAGTTTACATCAGATGAATGCAAAGAATATTCTCTAGAATAATTGAACAAAGAACAATGTATAAAAACCTCAAGGCTTTAAGGTATACTAGGAAGAGGCTCTTGTATGAAGATGGAAGAAGGTTTTGTATGGATTCAAACAACTTGGTGTGGAGCCTCCAATGCACAGCAAAAGCATGGTGAAAAACCTTCTATAGCAAAGTACTGTATCAGAATGGTTACTAAGAACTCAAGGATGATGGATTTCCAATCTATGACAAATCTCTCATGATGACAAAAGAAGTACCACTTGGATATGTTCGAAGTTTCTCCCTTGTCATGATGTTATGAGCTAACAGGAAACAAAAGAGTTGAATTCAACTATGATAATCAGAGCTATATGAATCCCTCAGAAAACTAGTGTTCCAAAAAAACCGAAGTACATTGAGATCAAGCATTACATTCTTCCTGATGAAGTCCAGAAAGGAGAAGTGGTTCTCTAGTATATATCTCCATAGATGAGAAGATAAGAAAACATTTTGGTAGAACCATTGTTCAAGATGAAAGAGTTTGTGTACTCAAGTTGGAGCTCACGCAGATGACTTCCTTATTGAAAAAGGAAGAGATGAATCTCAAGTTGGGAGGGAGCACTGATGTGTTATTGATTTATGGATAGTCATTTTTTAGTTCAAAAAATGGTCCAGGATGAGCAGTTCCTTTCCAGTTTGGAAAGTGGTTTGAGATTTCTAACAGACAAGCATTTTCCAGTTCGAAAAATGGTTTCGATTGAACGGTCATTTTCGTAATGAAAATAGTTCGATGGATTTTTTATGTACCATAGATAGTGATTCCCCTTGTCATTAACATAGGGAATGGTCTAGGATAGTATCTCTTCTTGACGATCACTCTCAATAGTGGTCAAGAAGATTGGTCTAACTCGAGGGACAGTCATTCTTTCAAAGCTCACAGTTGTGAGAAGTTTCAAAGAATGGTTCGTTTTGGAGGTTGGTGCAGGACAGTCATTTCCTTAGGAAATGGTCCAAACAGTCATTCCCTAGAGACGATTCATTCTCTCCAGGTTGCTCTTTTTTTAGTGCCAGAGGAATGGCCTAGATAGGCGAATGGTCCACATTCAACAATCAAGGACAGGCATTCCCTAGTGAAGATTCATTCTCTCCAGTTTTCACTTTGTTTAGTGTTGGAGGAATGGCCCAGATAGGTGAATGGTCCAGGCTCATAAATCATGACATTTATTCTTCCTTTCTTGAGAAGAATAGTCCAGATAACTCATTGTTGATGTTTTGATTTCTTAGGGAAGATTCTCTTCCAGATCTCACAGATGTGAGTGGAAGAATGGCCCAGATGATTCATTTTATATCATAACAATGTTTTGTGTGCAGGTTGATGATATGATTGGTATGGAGACTGTATGTCTCCGGACAGTAGATGTATAGTACTGTAGTGGATGTGTTCCATTGATTTTGACTATATGTCACTAATCAAGTATCTGTGTGTTACTTGGTGTGGCAATGTACCACTAGATTTTAGTTGTGTACTACTATGGATAGAAACAGTTGTGTTCTATTGAATGACATTTTTCTGATCTCCTTAAAGACTGTCAGTAGTGTTGGAAATGATTATCAACTAGATGGATAATCAATGGACAGAGATTTCCCAATCTGAAAATGGTTCAGAACGTTTATTCTTCTAGGACATATGTCTGGATTAGAAGAATGGCTCTTGTGTCTCTCTATGGAGTGAGTGACTTATCCAGCATCATGTCTGATTACTCCGATGGAGTATGGTTCTGAGAGATGATGCAGATGATGACACTAAGAGTGATGATGGTGCTCATGATCTAATCATGAGATAGTCTAGATGACTATGTTGATGCTACCAAATGAATGGTATGTTCGTGCTCAAGACCATTACCTTTAAATACCTCCCTAGCTAGTAGGGAGTGTGGATATTATGGTAGTTGTGAGAGGTATTTACCTCCATGTGTAAACCTGGTGAGAATAGAATATTTCGAGAAGAAAGAAGAAACCCTAATTAGTTGGCTAATAACCCTAGAAGACAAGTCATCTCAAGAGGATAATTTGTATTAGATTATTAGTCTCCAAGAGAAGAAGTCGACTAAAGGAAATATTATATACTAAGTAAATAGGCACCCAAAATGAGAAGTTGGCCCAGGAAGTTTGCCAGTTTTAGTATAAATATAGGAGGCCAGTATTCATTCTGGAAGGCATTCTTAGAACTGCAGAAGAAACGCTTGTGCACACTACAATTGGCCAGTTTGTGTGCAAGTTTGGAGGAGAGTTGTCATTGCAGCTATTATAGCTAGTAGATTTTGGTTTTGGCCTAGACTCTCTCTTGGTTATGGTTTGGACTCTCTGATCATCTCTTGTTACTATTGTTTGGTGCACTATCCTTGGAGAGAGGTGTGTTATCTTTTTTGGCTATCTAGCCTAGGGTTTGCTTCAGGAATGATTCTCTGTCAATTTTAAGGTGCTCGGGGGTGGCTTCGGCCTATGGTTGGGTGACAATAGTGATATTGTCTATGGTTAAACGAGCACATCCATCATATTCTAACATAATTTGTTTACATTGTCCCGTGACAAAGAAGAAAATTTTTGTTTATTGGTGCACTTGATAAATATTTATAGAACACTAGATAGATAGATCGTTTATGTATTTTTACAAACCACCCTACAATAACATGAATGTGTCATTGTTTTTTTTTCAAAAAAATGTGGGTAGAATTTTCTCTAAGTCACCATCTGAACTACTTTGACACTAGTAAATTTTAAGGGGTAAGTGATGGGCTTGCACAATATTAATATAATGCCATCAATCATGTAACATCCAAAGCCACCAACAGGTCGAGCAATGCCACCACTCAGACACTTCACTTAACTCTGATATCAAATTGTAGCATCCCTGGTCAAAACAGAGACCGGGTAATGCTACCACTGCGGGATATACACTTATATAATATACTTATTTTAATCAAATTAAAACACTTAATCAAAATAATCACATAATTACTGCTACCATACAGAATCAATGGAATTAACAATAGTTCATATATGCAACGGAATACATGATAACATTCAAGCATCACAGACATGCATAACATATAAATTAAGAATAGCATATAGCATATCAATTGGAGTAACACCACCCNTAAAACACTTAATTAAAATAATCACATAATTACTGCTATCATACAGAATCAATGGAATTAACAATAGTTCATATATGCAACGGAATACATGATAACATTCAAGCATCACAGACATGCATAACATATAAATTAAGAATAGCATATAGCATATCAATTGGAGTAACACCACCAACTACGTGTAGAAATTCCATGAACCTCCCAGCCATAGACCATGCTACTCATCATGCTCAGTAGTGGGACACCCTGATCTGGGACTAAGCTCCACCCAGGGCAAGGGAATCCTAGACTAGGTTGAGGTTACAGGAAACTACACATTGCAACTAGAAGGATTCTCTCCATGAGCCTTCTTACGCCCACTACTCATGGACTCTCATTCCCCACATGCATGTCCCACCCCAAGAGTATACACCTTCATTGTCACACAGTCCATCAGATGCTTCACCTCCCTTGCCTTGTTCTTTAGCAACAAGCCAGACCAAAATTCTCAGGGCTCCGTAGCTAGTGCTAGACTCTCTGTAGGAGAAAACCACTTCCCAGCAAACCCTCTCACCTAGAAAGAGATTCTCATGGGCCTGGCAACCTACCTCTTCAACCACAAGCCTGGAAACCCACTTATTCTACCAGTTACTGCTCAATTCCCACAATGTAAGAATAATATCATATCAAAAACATTCGGTAAACTCACGGGCGACAACAGCTACAAGGAAATTTGGGCATGGACATCCAAAAATGGAAACATTCCCACTAAGACGCAACATGAATCAGATAATACACAAGATAACAACCCAAACGGTTAAGGCACGGAATCAGATTTGCAACATGGATAAACATAGGTTCACGGGACACACAGGTTGACTTTTCCCAATACATAGGATACTCGGGCTTCACAGAAGATGCAGATGAGTCCATAGGTTCTCACTGGGTTTCAGGATGCATGACCAAATAACAAAACACAGAGGTTGATCACAGAGCTAAAAAAAAATCACAAAGGATGGGGAATGGCAAAGTGACTCAGGTGGAGGATGGAAGAATGACCCCCGAACACCCAATACAGTTGACGCTTCATCTTTTTACTGTATGTGCTCAAGTTGACACTTGTCTTCCTGAAGCTACATGCATTCCCTTTTGCACACATTCTTTTTCAAAGAACTTATTACAACACTTGCTCAATTGTCCACCTTAGCCTTTAGGAAATAGTAATAAATTATTATCTCTCAGCAACAGATTCTTGTCTCTCAAAAGTCGTCTCGTTGCTAGTAGGGTCGGAAGAAGGACTCAACATTGTTGTTCTCCAACAACTCCTGCCATTGTTGTGAAGGCAAAGTCCTTCGAGTCTCTCGTTTCTTTATTTTTTTTGTTGAAAATGGAAGTTGAGCTCGTCTAATTTTACTTTTTAGCAAGAGTTTTAGCTCTGGCATATGCAAACTTGCATAAGGTCATTTCATCAGGTAGTTGATTAGGGATAAGGTCATGTCGCTCAGGGACAATCAAATTCTTGTCTCTCAACATTCGTCTCGTTGCTGGTGGGGTCAGAACAAGGACTCGACATTGTTGTTCTCCAACAACTCCTGCCATTGTCCTTTGAGTCTCTTATTTCTTTATTTTTGTCTTTGAAACTGAAAGTTGCATTTTCAATCATCAAAACCAAAGTGATTGGGCCTTTTCATATATCACAAACACTATTAAGGACATGTAAATTGGACCTACTAAACCATCATATATCATAGTAAGCACGTCTAATTTTATTCATTTTTCAATCAATGTATCTGCCTCCTTGTCATTTTCTCTCCTTTTCTATATTTCTTTGCCATCCATATTGAATTTGCTTTCTTCTTTTAATAGTGCATTTCCAATACTCATAAATAATCACCATCTTAATACAATTGTCTTAATTTTTTTAATAGTGTATATCAACACAATTATCTTAATACAAGATTGATCAAGTTGGATGGAATTTCTAAGGATGCAAACTTTATTAAGGGTTTTTAAGTTTTATTCTTTTCACTTAAAACACTTGTTTTTTATATATTATTTAATATAATTCATATATTATTTAATTATCTTATCTTATGATTAGGTTTAGTTTAAATTGTTTGTTTATAAAAAAATATGTAAAATATTTTTACTATTTTTTAAGAATATTATTTTTTATATCGAAAGAAAAGATAAATTGAATTTTGATTAATGTAGTTTTAATTTTTTATTATATATATTTTATAGTATTAAAAATGAGAAATTTATTTTATTAGATTTTTTAATTTATTTTGAGAAAACATTTTTATTTACTTATTTACTATAAAATTAAAATCATTACAATAAAATAATATTATTTACTATTTTACTATAAAATTATTACAATGAAATTTATTTATTTATTTTACTATATAATTTATTTATCTATTCTACATAAAATTAAAATAGATTTTCATTATTAATATTTTTTTATTTTTAAAAGTGTTTACAATGAATATCTCATTAATAACTAACTATATAAACCATTCATATACAATTTTTATTTTTATTTTAATTTCAATTTATGTTTTATTATAAAAACAAAAACATTTTTTAAATAGTCAAAACATAATATAAATAAATAAATAAACATAATATAAATAAAAAAAAAAATTACTATTATAAATGTAATATACACCTCTGAATGCAAGATACCATAATATACAAATATGCATATCTTCTATTTATCCCTTCATTTTATGATGGTAAGTTCCATTGTAATTAAGTGGGGTGCTCAACTCTATAAAAACAGATTTTAAAAATATTTTTATTTGTCATAATGATGTTCTCTATATTACATAGAGAAAATATTCTTTAACAATTAAATGTGCAATGTATTAAGTAGCAAGTTTTGCATGTTTTATGGGCAATGTAGACATACACAATTTATAACCACAATAATTAGATATGCCCTATTTTTTTGGTAGATTTACAACAATGATCCATACATATTATTTATGATACAATAAATCATTTTACTAGATGATTTTATCTGATTTTACCTAGTATGTATGAATAAGGCACATTGGACTATATCCTAAATGTGATTCATTCATGTTAATCATATTGTAATATTCACATTATGATCTTTATACGAGTGCATTATACCTCCTTCCAAATTAACTTGTACCTAACATACATATAAATTCATTTGCTTCTTCTACCTCCTTCCAAATTAACTTATACCTAACATACATACAACTTCACTTGCTTCTTCTACATTGTAGATTATGTTTATCATCCTCCAATGAAACCTATATTTATATAGTCTCAAAATATAAAAATAAAGGAATTACACATTGTTCATCCTTAACTACATGTTACATTAAAAGTTTTTCAATATACAACTTCAATTTATTTTTTATGTTATTTTTTAAGAAAAAAATTCATACATTATATTATCAATTTTTTTTTGGAAAGTATTTGAGTTTTATAATCAATAATTTATTTTTTTATTATTAAGTTTGATAATCTAATTACAATTATACTTATATGTCTATATTTCATTCAAGCAAGTGATTGCACTTTTCGATAGTGTTTTTTCTTTGAATATGCTATAATCAATTTCTAGATTGTTCAAAATTGGGGTAATTATTACCATCACTCAATTCTATGCATGCACTTAAGACAATACAATTGGATCCATTTCCTGGTAATGGTAAATGTGATTCATATCTCATATTTATTGTTTTAGAGGGCTCTTTCATGCTTAGGAATCAATGAGAGTGGGGTTTTCACCTAATATATATAAGTAATAACATCATCTTTACTATTCTTGAGCATTGAAAGGCCACCACGCAAAGTTGATGTGTAAAAATATGGTAATTGGGTGCCCAATAATGTGTTCATGAAAGAATGCACATGTTCTAAAAAATAAGCATGCTTTCCTTTCAATTTAGCTTTACGACCCTTTGGAAAAGCACATAAACTACCCATTAGAGTCTTGAGTCATAATTTAAAAGAATGCATGCAATTTTTAAGAATTTATACATGTTAGAAAAGTGTGTGTTTTCCTAACTTTGTAGACATTCCTATAACATTCCACTCTTGTGCACTAAGTGAACTTATTCTTTGAGGAAACTTTCTCACAAGTGATCTGGATTTTATGTTATTAAAACATTGATTTTGATTATGAGGCATTATGGGTTGATGACTTGTTGTTTTACTGCATTGACATAAACAGGTGCTACTGACTCAGTTCTACTGAGTGTGCAGGATATTGGACCTCGAGGATGCAAAGGCATCGATGGAACCCCTTGGACTCTGGATCAAGTCGGGGAGTGTACCATTGGGGTTTGATTGTTTTATAGGTGATATTAGTGTATCTGATTAGATGATATGATATGGATATATTCTGACGTGATTTGTTGATGATGCAGGCTAACGATAGCTTGCCAACCATACTCACATGTGGAGTAAAGGGGTCATGCACGACTACCATAGAAGTCGAGGGAAAGATGTGGACAGCAGCCTTGCCATAGCCTACTAACACTCCCGTCATGGCTCAAACTGTAGGTTAACGTTTACCTAGTTCAAGAGGACCCACGATGCCGTGAGGGAAGACTGCAACAATCGCTCACGATGATTCTAAGGGGCACGCAATAAGGCAGGGGCCTTATTCCTTAAAGGCCCTTAGTCTCCCACAAGTTCACTTGGCGAAGTATTGACTCTAGGGGTTTTTGATGTCTACCAATTTAGTCAAGGGGTGAGTGGTACCCTTGGAGCACGTGGTGCGTCTTGAAAGGCACATCCCGCAAGAAAAATGGAAAGAGGCGAGTGGCACCCTTGGAGCACGTAATGCATCCTGAAGGGCACGTCGCACGAGGGAAACAGATGAGGCGAGTGGCACCCTTGGAGCACCTAGTGCATTTTGAAGGGTACGTCGCGTTATTAATAATAAATGAATGCACCCATATGGCCTTAGGACTAATAACGTGATATGAAATTTTTAAAACAAATTCCCTAATAAAATGTCACCCACAAAAACTAAGGTCTAGGTCTAATTTACTAGTGGCAGAATTTTCTCTATCCTTTAAAAAAAAAGAGAGAGGGGGGGGGTGAGAATCTATATATATATATGTATAAATAAGTATACATATATTTAAAAATAATAATAATAATAATAATAATAATAAATAATTATTTTATTATATTATGATGATTAAAAGTTAATTTCTACACCTACCAAATTGAGTTCTAAATGAAAAGGGGAAAGAGGGAAATCTAGAATAATTAGGAAACTAGGAAAAGAGGGAAACATAAAAAGAAAAGGGAAACATGAGGGAAAAAGTAGAATTCAAACTTAGTAAGGTATCTACCATTTAAGAAATTTCTAATTTCAATTGAACTAGCAAATTAATAATGGGGAAAGTCATTAAAACCTATAAGATAATTTGGGGACACCTAGGAGTGACTCTAGGTGGGTGAGGGAAATAAGGGAAATTAATTTATGGAGGAATGAAGGGGATGGGTGACACTTATACGGGGAGGAATTTTTAGGAATTAATTTTTAAAAACTTTAATTAAATGAGATTTTAGGAAAGTAAGGGACTACGAAACTCTATATAATGAAGGGAGAAGATGGATGAAGGATCTTTTTTCCTCTTTGTGTAACGTTACGCTGCAAAAATATCTACTTGATTGACTTAGCTTGTGGGAGTTGGGATACCGAGCTCGGTGAGGAGTGGTAGCTTGGCCTTGCGAGGTGAGTTGGGAGCTAGTTGATTCTCTGGTTAGCGTGTGTGGCCCCTTTGCATCTCGAGGGGATAAGGGGGAAGAAGAGTACCCCTAGCATTGGTTGGGATGTACCGATGAAGTCTCTTTGGTCGACAAGCAGGATTTGCACGAAGCGCATGGGATGTCAACTCAGAGGGGTGATCAGGCAACGATACACTTTCTTCATTTTTGTATGGTAGATTGTTGTAGGATTTATGATTTGGATCTCCATGTTTATTTGGGTAAGTAAACTGATGGTCTAGATTGATGAATGAATTTTTTTTATAGCCTATCTTGATGATTGATTGACTTCCATGGCCTTCATTTCCCCACATGACTTGACTACCATGTGTTGTATTGATTGTGACCCTTATGGTTGTTTTTCTTTTCATCCCTAGCTCATCAGTCCTTTCCTGAGCAGTCGGCCAGGAGCCTGATCTACGATCGTCACTTCGGCGTTAATAGACCTATGGATCTCAACTCCCTGCTTTTATGTGCGAGGATGATGAGCAAAGGACGCACTTGTCAGCCATCTACCTCTCATGTTTTTCCTTGGCTGAAGGTTCACCTTGCGCCCTGAAGCATTTATTCAACCCTGCAAATTTGATTGTTGGCGAAGTTGTTCTTTAGGCTCGGCATGTTCATATCTCATCGTTATCTCATTTTTCCCCATTTTTAAATCTTGATGGATCCATTTTTCAATCTCTGTGTTTTTATAATTTGGATCCTGGAAATGAAAAAAAAAAGGTTTATGTCATTCCTGTCTGCAATCCTTGCTTGGCCTGTGATTTATTTTCTCCATTCTTTTAATTCATGAAAAACAATTTTATCCCTGTCTGCGTTTTTTCTGGACGGTGATTTTTTTAATGCCTTGAATGAAAGGGGATTATTTTTATCTCTGTTTGCGTTGTTGGGTATCCCAAGCATTTGAAAATGTTTATCACTGTTTGCGTTTCTTGATGTTACCACGAATTTAATTTCCATGATTTTAATACTCAGTTTTTCCACGATTGACAGTCACGGATTTTTACTTATGCATGGTTACCACGGTTATATCATCACAATTTTATTACACGGGTTTTATTACCATACTTGACCACCCATGCTTTTGCTCCCAACCATTTTTTGAGTGGTTGTTAACACCAATGATTTTACTCCCAACCATTTGTTGAGTGGTTGTTAACACCATTGATTTCTTTTGCTTGAAAATGTTGAGTGAGTGGCTGTAGAATTCACCCATGAATTTATCCATCTAAATCATACATTTACTTGTTGGAATGACCATGATTTTAGATAATTAAAAATTGACTGTTTTTTGCAGTTTAGCATGAAATTTTGTTTACCAATTAAATGGGACTGTATCACTGTTGTTTAAAAAGAATTTGTTGGTGGACTACTCTCTACGTCTTCCTGTTGATTTCCCACAAATTGTTTACCAAATAAATGTGATTGGTTTTCATAGTTTACCACGAAATTTTACCAATTAAATGGGATTGTATCACCATTGTTTACCACGAATTTGCAGGTGGACTGCTCTCTACGTCTTCCTATTAAATTACCATGAGTTTTCTTTAAGTCGACTATGTTGACAGGTCGCCCCAGCCTTTTTACATACTGATTACTTATTACACCTAATTTCACTGTACACAGAATTTAATTCTTCACTGTTGCACAGATTTCATTACCTCAAAATTCCATTAAAGTCGATTGTGTTTTAATGTTAATGACCACGAGTTTCCTTTTAAGAATTTCCTTTTTAGATGATTGATGTTTTAATTTTTATTTTCTATGCTTTTAAATGCGTCGAATTCGTTGCTAGCTAAATTCTCTTGGAGTGAAATCTAAACATTTTATTGTGCCTGTGTTGTGGATTCCTGGTTAAGTGGGAAGAAGGGTATTTATGGTGTCTACAATATTAATGAATGGTAGTCACTAATTGCATTTGATGAAAGGCAAATTTATACCTTAAAAATGCACAACAACCTGCTCTAACGCAACGCGTCTGGGTATTACATCTGATTAAATGATTATGTATTGATTGTATTTTGATTAAATGATTTGATCATATTTGATTGTATTTTCTATGTTATATATTGGATTAAGTGTTATAATTTCAAGGCAATACTATAATCGTGGTAGTGATTGAATGTTACATATCCTTCAATTAAATCATTGTGTTATTCTATTGAGTTTAAAATCCTAGCATATGATATGTCATTTTAGGTAGTGATCGTTTAGTGGAATGATCATTTATAGTGATTAAATGATATATATGTTTAATCAAAGGATTGTATTATTCCTTTAGGTTTGAATTCCTAGCCTCTGATCATTTAGTGGTATGACTAGTTATGTTGATTAAATGCTATATAGTAGTAATTGTTAATGTATTACATGTCTTTCCAACTACGATTGCACTTAAGATTAATTTGATGGTACGTTGATGACCCAACTATGATTTAGGCTTCTCACTTGACATGCTTTTTTATATTAAATTAGAATGTAATCATGGACCGGTTAGCCTGGGTGATTGGTGGGATCATGGGATGATGTCATGTGGGCTGGCGTCACCCCTTGTCTTCATTCTTTTGTGTCTCGTCGACCTTTCGTGTGGGGGTAGGAATAGTCTCCCACTCAATATTCGATTCCTAACGTGTCAGAGTTTTTTTGAGTCTTTGTCCCTTTTTGTTTTGTGCCAGGGTGGTTGATGCACCTCTCATCTGGCGATGGCATGGTCCCTGATGAGGGGATTATTGCGTGCCTTATGGGTTAGTAGTGAATGATATCTTGGTCGGATTCGGTGCCTACCTTGTGAGCGTGGTTGAGCGTTGTATGTTGACTTGGGTGCATGCATTGGTTCAAGCGCCTCGAGGATCTAGTCTTGTTCGTCAACGTCATTATGTTGGGAAGGGGAAAGTTTCCCCTTAGCTTGTAGGTGTTTCTTGTTGTGTCAGGTAGTTAGTCGTTACTCCTAGTTATTTTGTGTTTGTTTGCCCAGTTGCCCTTGTGTCTGTGCGTGGTGTCATAGTTTCTTGTTGCTGAGGTTGCATGCTTCTGTTCGTCATCTGTGATGTGGTCAAATGTTTGTCGTCGTCACCTTCTTTCCCCTTAATTCTAAAAAAAAAANAACGCTGGGGTTGTTACATATGGTATCAGAGTGGGGTTCAACCCGTGACCTGGGATCACTACCTCTTTCATTGATAGGATTTGATATTATGTTTCTAATTATGTTGACTTGTATTCATCCAGGTAATCATGGTTAGAGGACGTCATGGAGGCAGACGACGGGGTGCTAGGGCAGGATGCGTGACGCCTCTAGTAGCACCCACGCCTGAGGGGTCTAACCCTCAGGGAGACGAACAGGTTATCGGGCAGCAGCAGATAGCAGTGGGTGATGTGGTTGGTATGCTGAGGACTTTTCAGCGGATGTCTCAGGCACTGATCAGTCATTTGGACAGAGATGAGGCTAGGGCGCCAGCACCCCCTGAGGTTCCACCATGCCCTCTAGTCGGTACTAGTAGCATTCACCATGAACTCGAGAAGGTTAAATTTCCTGAGTTCTTTGGTGCCTCAGATGGCGCAGCCTCCGAGGCATGGTTGGAGAATATGGCGATGTGCTTTGCACTTCATGATTATACCTCCAACATGAAGGTCTACATGACGGTCTTTCAAATGAAGGGGAGCGCTCTTCTATGGTGGAAGACACTCCTACCGCAACTGAACATGGTCGTCGAAGATGTGTCATGGGAACTATTCGAGGAATGGTTTCGAGAGAGGTACCTATCAGAGGAATTCATTGAGCGTCAACTCAATGAGTTCAATACCTTACAACAAGGCGTCCATATGGTGCCCGAGTATGAGGCCCATTTTATGGAGATGCTCTGGTATGCTTTGCATCTTAACATTGAGAAGATTAAGGTCAATAGGTTCGTGTTCGGCCTTAATGGTAGAATACGTGCAAAGGTTAGGATTTTGATGCCTCAAACCTTGCATGATGTCATCCAGAAGGGCCTCATAGTAGAGGAGGAGCTTATCAACAGGGGTCAAATGATGTAGGAGCATTGTGAAAATCCCAAAGCACGTGACTAAGCCAAAGAAATAGTTGGATGCGTGGAGGAAGAAAAGAGCACGTTTTCATAAATACCCGTTTTGAATTTTGAAACAAATTCATTAATGTAATAGTTAATAGGAACGTACTCACATTTATACTTTGGAGATTGTAAATAGACCTGGGGAAATTCTCCCATCCGTCTTTTGTATTAAGGCATTTAATCCAGTTAATGAAAGTGGGTAGATATGAATGATAGATTAGATAGTTTTAGAGCATAGGAGGGAAAACAAATATAGACACCCTCATTCTTGTATCATAGGATTATTAACACATTAGCATAGAGAGAAGAAGAAGAGAGTTGTAGAAAAGTCCATGTATAGGAGCTTTGAATTAATATATGAAGCTTTGAATCAGATTTCATGGTGTGATGATGTTTTCTGTCTTTACATGGTGAATGGTATGCTTAAAATTGTTTTATTCTCTCTGTTATGATTTTGTTGTTATTATGTGTTAAATGTATGATTTCATGCTAAGTATATGAAGTCTGAGAGAGGAAGTGAATGAGTTTCAATTATTTCTCATCCTGAGTGAGAAGTTCCTGCAAGGAATGTAGTGAAACGTCTGTAAGGAGTGCATTGACGAAGGTTCAAAGTTTCATATCTGAAAAGCTCAGGAGGGATATCGTTGTTCTCATTCCAACAGAACTGTAAGAGTATCACAGGAGCCATGCAAGGCATGCGCAGGCTAGCAGATACCTTAGAAGTTATCAACTAAGGTTGAAAGGTGAAGGATTGTTGTTGCAGGATGTGCACAGAGTCGAGAAATCAAATACTTAGAAGTATTTGAAAGGTTGTCTCAAGGGGTGTGTGCAGGAGTTCTTTTAAGGCTTGAAGTTGCCAAGAGAAATCTTAGGAGGGTTAACATCGTCGAAGTGATCAAAGGAGGATGGAGATTGAACTACTTCAAAGGAAGACGAGGGTTGAAGTCATACAGTAGAAGTTAAGTTCTTGTAGAAGAACACTAGCTCATTTTACGAAAGTTGTCCAGGAGCAACGAGCGGTCGAAATTCTCTGTGGAGAATTCACAAAACCGTGAGGACCGTGGGATTCCAGTGAAGCTGCAAGAAGGATAAGTGTTGGATGAATCCATCCTTCGGGAGGTAAGAATCAATGTGGACTGTTGATCATGCTTTGCACAAGCCGTCAGATTATTTTGTTATTTCAGGGATCCTGATGACAAGGACCGGAGCATAGCGGAATGAAAGTCCCGAAGTCGTGAGTTGCGATAGGAATTGGCGGGGAGTTTGGGATTCGGCACTTCGAGAGCTTGGGGCTTGAGAAGAGTCAGTTTCAACTGCTAGAGTTGTGAAGTGGCGAGAGCCGAGAGCTCGTGTGAATATGTGGCACATCTGTCAGGTGGGGACCACAAGGGTGACAGGTGGCATGTCTTTGTAAATTGGCAGAGTCAAATCTTGTTGACTATCTCGGGGTTCAGACGTTGAAGGACTAGGAGTCTTGCATATGGATTCACAAAGTCGTGAAGTCTGAAACTACAATGAAGTGAGAAGCCTGTTAGGAAGCCAACCTTTGTTGAGTGCATTGGAATTCTACAATTCGGGTTTCGGAAGTTGTAGAGATAGGAACCCTCAACAACAGGGATCGTGAAATCGTGAAACCCGAAGCCTCGATTTAGTAAAGGGAACGACGCTATTGTGATCAAGGAGATTTGGGTTGTCACCTGGTGTTTTTTCATGTAGACCCAATTCATAAGGACCTGTGGATACACCATGAGTGTATGAGATCTTTCCCAAAAGGAAATCAAAGAGTAAATTAGATTCAAGGGAAGATTAGAACGATCCTGTGCAGACCTTGGACCTAAGGGTTTAGGGGTTTTAGTCAAGTTTGGTATCAAAGCCTGGAAAAGTTATTTTCTTTTTGTAGTAGAGGAAAGAGGAACATTTCTCAGACATGCCATCAAGAAGAAGAGATAGACAAATGCCTGATCCAGCAGTGTAAAGGGAAATGCGTGAATTATGTGCCAGGCTTGATGCCATGGAGACAGCACAAAGGCGCACATTCGACACCGGGGATATCAGTGAGGCTGACAATGAAAATGAAGTTGGACATGGAGAAGAAGTCACAGTTGAAGATGTTGTAGATGAACTCCTATTTAGGGTTTTTGCAAGGATAGGTGCCAAGGCAAAAATGGAAATTCCCATGTATGAGGGAAACCTAGATGTTGAAGAGATTCTAGACTGGATTAGAGCTCTGGATAAGTACTTCGACTATGAGGATGTCGAGGAAGATAGAAAAGTCAAACATGTTGTCACAAGACTTGAAGGGCATGCAACATTATGGTGGGATGAACTGCAAGCTGACAGACATTGCAAAGGCAAGCAGAAAATCAAAATTTGGGATAGAATGGTTGCGAAGATGAAATCCAAATTCATCCCCAAGGATTATCAAATTACTTTGTTTCGGAGGATGAAAAATTTGAGACAGAAGTTGATTTCAGTGAAGGAGTACACTGAAGAATTCTACAAACTAAACATCAGAGCAGGTCATCGGGAAAGCAATGATGAAAAGGTTTCCAGGTACATGAATGGTCTAAGATATGACATCCAAGATGAGATGAGCATGATGATCATTCGGACAATAGAAGATGCTTATCAGATGTCTCTGAAAGCTGAAGAGAAGCTGAGCCAAGGCTCCTTTCTAGTGCAGAACATATTGAACTCCTAAATTCATTTTCATGTTATTTGAGTGTTCCAATATGAAGATAAAGCGAGTCCTCATAGCATGAGCTGCTTCCTAGTGCAAAACATATTGAGCTCCTAAAGTCCCTTTTCTGTTATTTGAGTGAACCAATATGAAGATAAAGTGAGTCATCATAGCATGAGCTCATTCCTAGTGCATAACATATTAAGCTCCTAAAGTCCCTTTCCTATTATTGAGTGTGTCTCATACACTTTCCATTCTAGACCATGGCTAAAATTGAATAAGGAGGTCTAAGGATATTGGTGTTGATGTATTCTAATCGTTAAAGGGTGGAGTTGCAAGAAACTATGAGTTATGGCTTGATTTCAGGAACTGTTAGAGTTCTTGAACACTCTAACCCTCTCTTCTATGGGAAATATAGTCACCATAGAAAAAACAACTCTGTAGTCTGTTGTAACATGCTTGCAAGTTTTACAAGTCAAAGAAGCATTGCTGCAAAATGAGACCCGACTTCTTCACCATGCACTTGAGTGAAAGAATATTTGACAACATTCTGAACTAGTTCTTGTTCATAACAACTATCTTTTCAAAGATCATGATGCTTCCAAGTAATATCAACAACCAGAGCATGACCAAATCAATGAGCCATCTTTATCAACTTCCTGTTTCCAATCCATTCATCAAACATTGGGAAGAAATTAGAAATAACAGCAAAAAACCAGTATTGGATATGTAGAGGATGCCACCCTTCATGATCTAGATGACTCAAAACCGATCCAATTATGGACTGCTTCAAGAAAGTTCAAATTCACCTTCTCCAGTTAAAGAGAAAATTTATATATTCCAACATTTTCAACGAGTTGGCCACATGGAAGATTAAGTCTTAAATATTCATCCTTGTGAGAATTGCGAAAATAAAAATCATCCTTCAAACAATGTTCTAATAGCAATAAATCTACAAGAATAAAGAACCACTATTGGAAGATGACTTCTTGGAAATGGTCATCA
>JASDQU010187697.1:0-11220 GCA_032191745.1 Picea mariana
AAGTGCAGTGGGTTACCCTTCACCCACATCTGACGACCTGCTTAATATACTTACACCCTGGCGCAAGCTCCCACACATAATCATGGGTATAACCTCCAAGGAGCCCGAGTGAGTTTGGACAATGTCGATTCCAGGTACCGTGAAGACTTTCCCCTTCACATTCACCTTGTGTAAATTCCTTAAAGAGATAGGCCACTAAGGTTACCAACTACAATAATGATGCCTAGGAAATAGTCGATAGTCCGATCCACGCACAAAGGTAAGGTATCTAGCTCGAAATCAACTGGAAAGGATTACACTCATCATTGTGGGTATACCTTCAAGCGACCCCCATAATACACACAATCTCTACAACAAGACCAACAAAGTAGAGTGAGTAACTCTGCTAGTCTCAATGCGACCTCGTGATTGACCCTTGTGTTAGAAGGGCTTCCCAGAACAAAATGTAGCAAGTGGATTTCATCTCTCTTTAGTGCAATATTCTATGTTTGTTTGCAGCTTTGGAAAGTTATCTTTCACACCTATTCCAAAGCCCTACAATTAATCTAATGTAGGTTTGCTACCAAAAAATATAAAAATGTCTAATCAATTTTTATAAGCGCTTTATTTTAAAGGTTGTTGTTACTCAAGAGGAAAATGGCATGGACTAAATGATGTTTTGACCGACTCTAAACAATGCAAAGAAATGATAATGTGAATAGTTTACTTCGATGAAAGCTATATTACGAGAAGGAGAAAATGTTTATCATTCCCATATGCATAATGTCCCAAAAATTTTAAACTCATCAAAATCAAGAACTTCAAGAAATGAGCCAAAGAGACTATACACCAATACACCAATACATGATTAAGAACTCAAGACCAAAAATGCCAAAAACCATGCAATTTYGCTACTTCAAATGCAAGGATGCCCCCAATCCAAAAGATGAAAAATAATCCAAAACTTTAAATCAAATCAAAGACTTTTAATCAATCAAGCACTCAGAATCAAATTCAGATATTATATCCTTGTTGAAAAAAATCAAGAAGCAAAAGCTTACAAAATGATAACGAAGGGTTCACAATCTTTGAAAACCAATTGACAACAAGTCTTAAACTCAGAAATCAGCCAGATACTAGCATCAAAAGTTCCTCCTAGGTGATCAAAGAAAAACTGGGAATCAAAAGACAAAAAGACCCAATCAAAAAAATTCTATAGGCAATGTCACACTCCATCAGTAGGGTACATTGCAACGATTTGAGGTTTCTGCAGGCTTACTACAAGATGGAATGTGGAAATTCCGCACTGGGCTAAACAAACAGGGTGTGGTGATATAAGGTTTCCGCAGCCTATATATGGGATACGGTGTGGAAATGCCTGTAAACAAAAGAAAATTGGAAAGAGGATAAAGAGTCTAAATGAACTTTCAAGTCCAGAGAGTCTGGATGTATCCCTTACAGACTCAGAGACTGAATTAAAATGAAAAAAGGTAGGCTAAGGGAAAATGGACAACAAAAAATAGGTCGCATCCCCATTGGAGTCGCCAATTTTGTTATCGAGCGAATTGTTAAGTGCGGAAACAAATCAATCCCCCTAGCTTCACTATGAATCTAGAACAAAACAATACAGTACACTACTCTTTCCTTAGATTTCAATTATCAAATGAGAAATGCATCTAGAACATACCTTTTAAATATCGAAGATCTGACTTCGCCAATGCAATCCAAGCTCTGTCACGAGGCTTATGGAGAAATATCTGCAAAAGAACACAAGCCAACGAAGACAAGAATAACAGAGTCTATTTGATATGAAACTATGTATGTAATCAAGGAATCATACAATATGAACAAATAATATTCATATAGGAAAGAAAAGAATATATGTATTAAAGACTGTGGAAGAAAGATACAACTAGATGCCTTGATGTTGTCGGGTTTCTTTTAACAGTTCCTTGCTTCCCACACACTTCTAATCCATGGATTCTGAGACTATAGATCTGATAGCTACTCACAATCTATCTTGAGAAAGCAAAGATCAAAGCCAATATACAATCTCCAAAAACTCCAAGCTAGAAAACCCAAGCTCAATCCAACTCAGTCAAGCTTAAACCCAAGCCAAGCTAAATTTCTCCATGAGAGCTCCTCTCCTTTTATAAGCTGAAGAGGATAAGGTCAGGAGGTTAGGATGATCCCACTAAATCATGAAAGTGCGTAATATCCAAATCGTTCGGAGGCCACCTCACTATAGAAGCTTCTCCTTCTAGAAGCATCAAGAAGATGCTCATTTTTTCCACGTGAAGGAATTGCCACAGCCTAGCTATAGTGCATCCTGCAGAAACATCACATTACAACTTTAGAGTAGGGTGTAGAAATCAGGCATCCTCACACCCTGCATATAGTGCATCCTACGATGATCTTCCTTAATATGTTTTTTTACAAAGGAAAATACAATTTCTTCTCTCACATAAAGTTCTTCTCCCTTGTTTCTTCAGGAATTCAGACCACTGACCCCTTTGAAGGAAAAATATAGGTTTACATCATTAACGGTCATAGGGATGATGAAAATAATGTGTGACAGGGGTTGTGTGGCCACTTTATGAAGATGTGTCTCTTGTGGGAAACGACTGAAGGATCTGTGCAAAGTTGTCCATCATCTCGTTCCTTTGTCACACAAGGGATTCCTCGAGAAACAATTTAAAAGGATCTCATGCTCCATCATATTTCCTCTCATCCCCCATGATTTTTGGTTGGGTTTGACATGACCGATCTTGCAAAGGCTCGACTGGTTTGAGTCCCAGCTTCTTGTACCCAGATCTTGTCGGGGACATGCACAAAGAAAAACAAGTGAAGGGCAGATTGCTCTGATACCACTGATCCGGATTTATGAGCGGAATGAAATGAATAACATATTGAATACCATAACACATAGATATGTATAACAACAACATATATCCAGTGAACAATAACTTCTATTGAATAAACAAAAATAGACTGAAACTGCAAAACGACAGAACTGAAGCAACTTGCTCGAATGGCGGTAGTTGTCTCTGAGAAGAGATGTGGACGCTGCGCACATCCATATAAGAAGAATGAATACAATGAGGCTCCAAAGGCATTTTTAACATTACTCATGAATGCCAAAACCCTAGACATACAAAAACCTAACCCTAGCAGATGAAACAACAAAAGTTATGTGGGCCCTTATGGGTAAGTTGGTACCTCAACTTCTCGGGGTCGTAACTTTTGCATATGACCTCCATTTTAGGCATGTGATATCCCATTGGAAAGGTATTTTTGAGAAATACACATTATGTCATCAAAGTTTATCTTTGTCTATATTTTTACTGTGAAAAGCCAAAAACAAACATTGTTTAGGGCCCCAAAATGACCTTGGAAGTACATAAAGATGTATTGATATGAAAACTTCCAAAATAATCCAGTTGGAATAGGTGGACAACCACCAATATCCACCTGGATGTTGTGTAGGGATTCAATATAGCCCTAGAAGTGCAGAACCCACAAGTACAAAGAAATGCCATCATTACAGAGAAACGTGTTGAACTAAAAACTGTCAAAATGAGCTAGTTGGAATAGGTGGGTGGCCACCAATATGCGTCTGGATCATTCATGTAGAAATGATTGAATCCCATCAAATAGGGGTATATCACATTGAACCATGTGGAAAATAATGTTTCAACTAGTGTATCGCATCAAGGATGGAAAGATGCTAAATCAATGGGTAGTAGCTAGGAAAATGCCATGGAATTATTATTTAAATTATTCAAAGAAGAGCTACACAAGGCTCAAGTAATAATTTGGCATGTCCTTGTACATGGACAAGGCCAAATTCGGGCATGTCCTTGTACATGGACAAGGTCGAATTTGGGTTTTTCCTTGTACATGGACAAGGCCGAATTCAAGCTTGTCCTTGTATATGGACAAGACCTAATTCAGAACTATCCATGTAATGCTTAGAGTAAGTGTGTTTACTGTAATTAAGCCTCATCATTACTGTTATCATATTAGTATAATGAAAGATATAAACTAGCATAAACTATACACTAATAATAGAATTTGGTTATACGTGATCTTTTAAATACATAGCACTATGTTATCAGACTAAGTCGCATTGGGTCTCTTAGTTTGTTTTTGTTAAAAAAGAAAAATTAAAAAAACCTTCGATTCTTATTTTCTCTTTAAAATAAATTTCTCATCCATTAAATCTTATTTATGATAGGACCCCTTAGGATGAATAAACCTTTGAGTCATAGCTCATGTGTTGATCCACAATTCAATTTTTGGTCTTTAAACCCTTACGATCTCATGGTCTATTCTTTATGTCCCCTCTCGTGATTCATCCCTAGGTTGATACCTCCCATGACCAAGCTGATGTGACACACATCTCTCATCACTCATGACCTTGCATGCATACCTCATCATCCCCACTCACCTGTCCAATAATTTTTTGATTTGGAGAATGTTGCCCACTCAATAGGCATTTCTGTAGCACCTGTCACGATTATCATGCACCCACTCCAATTCATGATTACCACGAATGATACCTTAACCCTTGTTTTTAGTGCCTGAAGTCAATTGAAATGATTTCAAAAGATCTTGCATTTGTGATCCTTGGTAACAATTTCTAAATTTGAAAAGTTCAGCGGTGATGCGCTGCGTAAGTTTTCCAGTTCAGATCAAACAATCGTATGTCCACTAAATCCGATGCTGTGAGAGATTTCAGGGTCGAATTTTCCTCAATCTCATCCTAAGTTCTTGCTGAGGAGCTCAACAGTTTTCAACTTCACAGGTATCCTGTGCAACCTCCTTCGCATATTAATTTTCATAGGAGATTTGTGATCAGGTTTCAGTTTGCTAGTCTTTCAGGGTAGTATGGGAGCCATATTTGCATTTCTATAAACATCTTTGCTCATTTCCATAGTCTGATTATTGTGGTTAGTCATAGCCTTTGAAAGTCACATGCTTGAAATAGCCTATCCTCTGTGTATGCATTGCGCTAAGCAGAGGCACTGCTCAAACCTCTCTGATTATCCTTTGCTTCTTTTCATCCTGTACGAAGAGTCATTTCGGAATTACTTCCTCATAGTCTACACTCTGAAAACCTGTATAAGCCTGAAAGTCCATTTCTCATAGCCAAGTTCATTTTCTAAGAACTGTTAATTTGGAGGGCCATCCTTGTGCTTTTGAGACTTAAATTGAAGTTTTCTGGTCAATAGAATCCCTTACATCCTCTTAAGAACCCTCTTTCTGAGTCATGGAGACCCCTCAGTGGAAGAAAGCACACAAAGGTGGCAAGATAGTTCGAACAAAATCTATGGACATGCACCTTTTTGACATAGAACCCATGGCAAGGGAAATGTTTCTAAGAGTAGGATGCCTCTCTTTCTGCCAGAACATGCAGAGAGGCCACTCAAAAGTTGAAAAACAATTTGCACTAAATTTTGATGGCAAGAAAACCAGAGTTGGAGATTTGGAATTTGAGGTGACTAAAGCCTCCATCTCAGCTGCAACAAGGATTCCCATTTCAAGAGAAAATTGGTTCAAGGCCATGGTATTGAGTTCACCTTTTGTTAAAGATCTTTTCAAGCCTGAATACCAAGCCAATGATTTATCTAAGAGTGTGCCAAGGAATTAGTTGATTGACCAGTTGGACATAATGTTGAAAATCATACAGAGATATTTTAGTTGTGAAGGGAGATTTAATACCCTATATCATTACCACATAAGGTTGTTGTTGCATTTTAATGGTAAGGTTCATATGAATATTCCATATTACCTGCTGAGAAGTATAGGTAAAATGGAAGATAGGGTGCAAGACAAATCCAAGGATGTGGACTCCGATCTTTTCCACTTTGGACTTATCAGGATGCTTGTCTCTGAAAAGTTGGGAAAGAAAGAGATCTCCTGGGAGAAGTTTTTGGTCTCTTCTCACTTTAAGTTGGACCCAACACCTACCCCCCAATCACAAATTGCAGGCTCTTCATCACCTACCAGTACTAAAATAGGGATCAACAAGAAGAGAAAGGGTAGAGCCCTTATTTCAGAGATCAATAAGTAGGTTAGAGAAGCTGAGGAGGAGGCATGTCCTTCCCCACACAGAGATTTATCACCACCACCTCCACCAGGGTTAGAAGAAGTTCCATATTCTACCAAGGCGACATCAAAAAAAGGGAAGAAGCTTCTCTTTCCCTCTCCTCTAGCAGTTGAAATCAAAGGTAAAAGACCTTTCACCAGGTCATCAATTCCTAAGGGGGAGTTCAAAGGATAGCCTTTACAAGAAACCCCTGTACAAAAAATCAAGGGTAAAGGTACCAAAAGACCTTTGGAGAGGGAAGATGAAATCCCTATGAAGGATTGTAAAAATCCCATGAAAAATAAAGAAAAGGCTGTTGTGCAAGAGAAGAAGCATAAAGGAAAAGGTTTTGAGAAGACTGATGAAACATGCAAGGAAAATCCTATACAGATGGAAGAAAAGGATGAGAAGAAGCCTGCTGAGACTGCACATGTCCCCAACCCCCTTGGAAACCATACCTACAAAAGACTTATTAAGAAGCTTAGGGATGCAAGGAGAGAAATAGCTCGTCTCAAAGAAGAATACATGGTCCACTTGGATCAGATGAATGAGCTCATTACTAGCTACAACCATACCCTGGACTTGGAAAGGTTTGTAGCAAGAAAGGCTCTGCCTCTTCGTAAATAGTTGAAGAATATTTACAGATAAAACAAGGGTTTCCAGGCTCATAACATGAAGCTAAAGGCAGAACTGAAGCATTTCCAAGATGAAGTAACCCAAAAGAATTTACAGGTGTTGGTTGAGGCTGCCATTGAAGATGACAAACCAGTAGCTAAGGAGAGCACAACTATAGTGAAGAAGCCTACCAATGCTAAGAAGAAGAAGTCTAATGAGTTAGTTGAAGACACTCTTCCCACCAGGAAGAATGTGAGGCTAAGTGTTAAAATGACAAAGTAGTTGGTAGTGGTAAACCCCATTTTTGAGAGTTTTCCCTTCTTGGGAAGGTTAACTAATATGCACATATTAAGTTTTGTCACCTATACAGGTTTCCAGGTGTTTAGCTATATGAATTTTGGATTTTGTTGCCAAGTACTAGTTTCACTCAGTGGTAAAAGCACCTAAGTAAATTGATTTGTCATCATGGAAGGAAACAAACAACTCTCCACACATTCAGGAGTCAAAGACACTGCATTTTGGCATAGCTACCCAAACCCTTATGCAGACGTAGCGTAGGTGGCGCTGCGTAATATTTTACAGAATGCATAATTGTTACACAGGTGCTACATAATATTTTACGGAGAGCAAGTTTACACACAAGCGCTACTTAATTTTTAAACAGAGGACAAATGTAGTTGCAGATATGCAACACAGGGGTGCTACCCACAGGTGCTACCTTCTCTCTTTGTTCAATTCTAGGGGGCGCTACACATAATTTCTACCGAAGGGAGTAGCCAACAAACACCAGGGATCTAGGAAGACTAAGCCAATAGTTTTGAATAAGTTAATAATGGAATAAATGACAGAAGTAGCAGTTGGCATGCAGGGGACAACTACAAGCTCCAAAGAGACACATGGAAAAACATGAGCTAAGAAGAAAAAGAGGATCAAAGAAGTTAGAAGCACGATTGGGTTTAGTCACCAACACTTCCCTATTTTATAACATAGGTTGTTATCTTAGTTGTTAGAATAAATAAATGTTCTGAGATTTTTAAGGAAAAGAGGCCATCTCGTACCTCCAACTGTTGCCTCCCTTTCTTGTTATAAATAGATAGATGAATTGCTTTAATGGGTTCGAATGGTAGAGCAAGGCTCCCAAGAAACTATAATATTTTTGATAAAGTGACTGTGATCTAGTATGTACTGGACTTAAGACTTTTTGACTAATAGAAATCAACTCCTATTCCAGACTATTTGCTTCTAATGCTAAATGTTCATATTTCAATGCTTCATATGGATGATTGTGGTAAGATATGATGGATGTTTGATCATTTTATTGTCATGGTGATTATTTATCTCCTTAGTTTCTAATTTCAAGAAGATCTTGTTTTAAGAAACTTTCTTCCTTTGGGCTTTTGTGAACCTGATATTTGCAGTAGCTCTTACATTCTTCTCATTCAAGTCTCCCTTCTATCCATATTTACTCCCAAACTACCGGTTGAAATTAGCCAAGACCTTATTTGTTGTTACATGTTAGCCCTGTTTCTGAGTGAGGATATTATCATTCCAAGTTTTTCCATTCGACCTTTCAAAAATCACTCATACTTTCACATATCATTTGATGGGTACTGGGCTTACCTTCCTTGCAATCAGAAGGTGACTCCTAGTGATAACACACTAGATCTGTTTAGATAATGAACAAGGTAAGATCATGAAAAGAGTAACTAGTTATCAGTGTAAGCTAAAGAGTAGCATATGGTATACAATTGATTAGGTTCATATAGTAACACCATAACAAGTGGTATCATAGACCCTTAATGATATATGTTAGTTTATACCAATATTGGATATGAGCTTATAGTAACATAACAAGATTCATAGAATCACTTATGTTTACATATTAATGGGAATCACCTTATCATATTAGCTATGTTGAGATCACTCAGATGAGATGTGGTAAGTGTTTACAGTAGATTTTACCATAATGAACACCATATGAACTACACTAATTATGTACACTAAGGATCATTGGTTCCTTTGTATCAATAAGAGATATAAGGTATTGGGATAGTTTAGGAAAACAGATATAACAATCCTAAAAGTAAGTTGCTAACTTTTCTCTATACTAATCTTTGAGTTATCTATACATGGAATCATACTAGTGTACATGGACAAGCCTGAATTCAACCCTGCCCACCTACTAAAACATAAATTTTATAAATAAATTAAACTTAAATTAATTTAAAAACAACGGTTTATATTTACCTTCAACCCGAAGCATTTGTACTGGTGAAGCACCTGGACTAGAGCCCTCACTACGAACAACAACAAACGCTAATGACCGCCACCAACGATCGCCACCAACGAATGTCAACGACTAGACTCTCACCAGTAGAAAGCGGTCAAATGACTCTCACCAGTTCAGAAAACTGTCAAATGATCGATGGGCAGGTGATATATAAAAAGGTTTTCGGTCGAAAGGTGCTTTTGGATGAAACTAGTTTTCGGTCGAAAGATTCTTTCAGTCAAAAAGATGTTACCAGATGAAAAAAAATTGTCCTACTAATTTGGTACACGACAGTCGAGGGCACCATCATGGTACAAACACTTATCTTCCGGTCGAAAGAACCAGGAGTTCGGCCGGAAAAAAGGCGGATAGGAATTTTCAAGACCCAATTCTCACAAAAATGTAAACCACCTTCATGATTTTACCCATGTATATTTCATTTCTGAAGATTTTCTACTCAGTTTTCCTCTCTTCTCTGGGATGAAAAAGGCTTTGAGGTTGGGGGAGATGTTGGAGAGGCCTAGTAGGCTATGTCATATAATCAATAAAAATGTAATAGAGTAAGTTAACTAAAAATATAGTCGACTATGTACTTGGGTTGGATGACAGACCAAGGATAATTATGATAGTTATAACTATCTTCTTGAACGTACTATATAAAAACATGCAGAGTCAAAATATATGTTGTTGATGATTGATTAACCACATAATAATAAACACTACTTGTTACTAGTTCCACAATTTATGTTCCGAGTCTTCCTCCTCCTTCTATGCATGGTATATTTCTTTGTTGTATATTATATGGTTGTTCTACTAGTAACTATTGATTATATAATCTCTTAGATTACAACACTACCATAGCCCCACAAATTGTGTTCATTAGAAACAAATGTTAATAGTGAGATTGCAAATTGGTGCAATAATTATCATGTGCAAGGTACATACAGTTGTTTTCTATGAAATCACATTGAATTCAAAGTCCCTAATTAGATAGTAAAAATGTTTGTTTCATTTTTCGACTTCCTTTTCCTTGGTCATGGCCTTTACCATAATATTATTATTATTGTTATCATGTGCTCTCAATAGAATTCAATAATTCCACTCTAGTGATTTCAACAAATAGCTTCAAAAACATTAGCATAGTATTATTATTATGATAATGTTCTCTCCATAGAATTCAATAGTTCCATTCTAGTGATTTCAATAAATAGCTTAACTTTTTAATTGACAAATGCATGCCCAAAACTATCATTTGCCCCAAAACTATAAAATGTTTGTTTACTTTTTGTTGTGTGCAAAATAATGAAAAATAGTGAGATCTACAAATATGGATGCATGATCCACAAATGTGAAACATCGCTAGCACCTAGAAATTACAAGACTACTATAGATATTTTTCTAGAAAGCCATGGTCTGCTTTTTTTTCGGAGAAATTTGTGTTCACTATTAGACTGTTCATTTGACATGCATGTCTTGCTCCATTTTCAACAGATATCATTGTAATTACGAGAAGTAACAATGAAACAACATGATATTGAAGCATTTCTTTCTTTTAAACATAAAGTAAACACACAATCATTAATGGAAATGCACAATGTTAATAACCTATAAGTCCATTTTTAAAATATCAATACAAGTTTTAGATTTGTAATGTGATGGGAATCTAGTGTAATAAGAAATTTTCAAATCTGTTATGTGTAGGGAAAACAAGTTTTAGATTTGTAATGTGATGGGAATCTAGTGTAATAAGAAATTTTCAAATCTGTTATGTGTAGGGAATTGTTCTCTAAGGGATGAAAAAGTCTTTCCCAGTCAATGTTTATTTTCTTATAGTAAAGAACTTGGTTAGATAAAAGTAAAATATATACTGTTATAATTTATAAATTTCATATCCATTCTTAATATTGAAAGTTACAAAAAAAATATATTTGGGAACTTTAAGATTGAAGTGAAATTTCTGAATTTGCATAAATATATGTTTCAAAATTTTCCACATTGATATTGAGTCAACCACAAATACTCTATTTCAACTATGAAAAAAGAAACGAGCTTCAAATTATTGTTTAATAGAAAAAAATAACAAAACTCCTAAGAGATGCAACTTTTTTTTTTTGGGATTCATTCAACTTTAATATCCGACATTGAATAACCTCCAAATCACAAGTTTTGTGCTCTATTAACAATAGTGATTACAAAGTCAATCCAAAATAGAATTCTAACAAGTGTAGCAGCTCTAGCACTTGGCCAAATATTAATAGAATTCCCC
>JASDQU010187698.1:0-20463 GCA_032191745.1 Picea mariana
TGCAATAACTTGTAAAATTATTGTTCACATATTCGCCTCCATTATCTGTTCTTAACCTTTGAATTTGATGTCCAGATTGCTTTTCTACAAGGGCCTTGTAGGCCAAAAACTTGTCAAAAACTTCACTTTTGAGTTTTAAGAAGTAAACCCAAGTACGTTTGGAAAAGTCATCAATTAAAGTTAAGAAATACTTGCACCCAGAAAAAGAAGGAGAAGAAAGAGGACCACATAAATCACTGTGAACAAGCTACAAAGGACCCGAGGCATGCCAAGAGGCACGTTTGTCAAAACTATCCCGGTGATGTTTGCCGAGAACACAACCGACACAAACACCATCTCTGCATGAAACAAGAGAAAGACCAGTCACCATCTGTTGATTACATAGTTGTTGCAATGAGCGATAGTTTAGATGACCAAACCGCTCATGCCAAAGTTTGCTCAAGTCATCGCTATGAGCAACAAAAACTGATGAAAAAGATGATGACCCAAATTTGTCAAACTTGTACAACTTGGTAATATCATCAGCAATTCTAGTTGTAAGAACATGTTTAGGATCTTTTAGATCCTTGATTACAACTTGGTGAGGTGAAAACTCGACGATTTTACCTTCACCTGAATGAGTGATTTGATATAATGATAGAAGGTTTCAAGAAAGATATGGAACACATAATACATCATTGAAATGACCTTTTTGTACCTGAATTGTTCGAGATCCTACAACACTCAGAGATCTATCATCACCAACAAATATTTCCTTGGTGTTACATTCATTTAGACCAGAAAATATGGCTTTATCCTTAGCCATATGATAAGATGCTCCTGAATCAATAAGCCACTCATCAGAAGAAGAAATAGTAGTAGAAGGTGTATTGAAGGAAAAACTAGAAGCAGAAAGTGCATGTCCATGAGAAGAAGAAGAAGAGGAATCAATACTAATGTTGTGCTTCTTCATCGTTGCTTCTAAGGCTGCCATCTTCTTGAAACATTTGGACTCATCGTGACCATCTTTATTACAAAAGTTGCAATGTCTATTAGTATTCTTTTTATATTTTGATCCTTTGTCACCATTAGGAGCTGAAGCTATCTGAGCGGGTTTGGGACCCTTAGGTTGTTTGTTGTTGTAGCGAGGATGTTGCTTCTTGGGATACTTGGGTTTATCTTTCTGCTGGGCAACTAAGTCTTTGTTTGAGGTACCTGCAGTGTTGATCACTCCAAGTTGTACAAGCTTATCTTCCTCTCTAATCAAGGAAGTACAAAAGGACTCAAGAGTGGGTTTTACATAAGATTTCCCTACAGCCTCTTTCATGGCATAGAAGGTAGATACAAACACAGAATATGCACTACCTAGCTTAGAAAGAATAAGATATATGCAACGCTCTTCGTCCATTTTTATCTCACATTCCTCACATAAAAGCCTGAGTGTTTTAAACTTAGATAGATAGTCTCCAAGGCAAGAAAAATCAGTTGGACTTAAGGTCAGCACTTGATTTTCTAACTGTTGTGCTCGAATAATATTGAGTTTACCAAACACAGATTCAATCTTGTCCCAAGCTGCTTCAGGGTCATCAATTCCTTGAAGATGGTACCTTAGATCAAGAGAGATGGACATTCCAATTAGTCCACGTGCTTCGTCATTCCTATTATCCCATTTGGCTTTCTTATCATCATCAGTGGGGGTTGTTTCCGGTCCCATGGTAATCCGATACAGGCCTTTACTTCTCAATAAATCTTCCATATGGGATCTCCATTGGAAGTAGTTGTCGCTGGTAAGCATGACATTACTTGTAGAAGCCATATTAAATATGCAGATAATGCAGATTTAAAAAACCAAAACTAACGATCTAGATGGAAAGATCGTGAAAAGTTATGTGATTTTAAAAAAAAACGGCACTGAAAACGGACTTCCGATGTGAGAGTTATGCCCCATTAAAAAAAGGCATAAACGGTAACCAAATAACCATGTGACAGTGTAATCTACTTTATGAAGTGACCCACTTTTATAAAGAGAAGTGGGGATCACTTTTACAATGAAGTTACCTTATAAAAGAAAAGTTGCATGCAAAAATAAATAACTCTAAAATAAAATATAAAGCTACTTATAGTGATTCACTTTTATACTTGAAGTGAAATGCACTTTACAATTTTTTTGGCATGAACTTTTTCAAAAAAAGTAACAAAAGAGAGACTTGGACTCAAGACCTCTTACTTAATAAGGCAAGTTTTAACCAACTGATCTAGCAAAACATATTGTAATGTTTAGAAGGAGGATTGGGGTGGTTGTTGTTGCTGTGGAAGACGGCCTTGGAGAGAATGCTCCAAAAAAACTCTTTTCACACAAGAAAAAAATTTCACTTCTCGATGACAACAAGGGTTAGATCTCGGTTAGCTTACCCGGAAGATGCACCTTTTCCTATCTATTTCTGGTTTTCCGAGATCACACAAGGAGCGGGGAAAATAGCATATGCATATTTAAAAGAGTAGCAACCCAAAAAAAAAAAAAAAAAACCGAAATAAAATCAAAACTTTGCAAAAATTTAAAAATGCGTATTCAGACTTTATACCTCCGGATTCTGACTGTAATGGTCGTATCTTGGGCAAACGGAAACCTTTTCGAGTGAAACGAAAAGTGTTCCTGAATGAAAAGTGTGCTTCAAACGCAATGGAATAGTCCTTTCAGCCCATAAATGTACATAAATTCCATAAAATGGAGATGAGGCAACTCGGCTTCACGATCTCGATCTACAACAGGAGCAGCTCTTCAAACAGGCTCTGATACCATGTTCGAAAACACAGGTATTCCAAAAGAGGACGAACACCTTCAGTAACCACTCACATAACTAGATCAAATATCAACACACCGATGTTTTCACGTGGTAAAACCCCTACGGGGAAACATCCACAACCCCAGCCAACGCGGCCACTTGGAGCAATTTATTAATGCAAAGAAAAAGATTACAGAGAGATTTTACAAGAGAGTTTCTCACAATCGATCATCGGAAAATGACCCTCCATGCTCTTTAAATAGATATCATGGACCAATTGGGTGTTAAGCCACAGATCAATGTCCATTAAGATCGAGGAGAGTATGAACTGTTGGATCACTCTATGTCGGGAACATATCGTGACCGTCGGATTTCCTAACTAAAAATGCATACTAATGCATACTAAAGAAACACACTTTTACCTAACGACATATTAGACCAAGTAGATCTTAACTAACTCCTAAGTGTCTAAATATCCTAACAACTGGATCGTGGTTCACTAGCTAGTCTTGTAACAATGCCAAACACATGTTCTGGTTTCCATGCATGTGGTAGAATAGGTGACAACTCTCGATGGTTTTCCAGACATGTGTTTCCTTTTGTTCCTTGAACAATGATGAACACTTGTTCTAGTTTCCATACATGTGGCAAAACAGGTGGTGATTCTTGAATGTATGCTCAGACATGTGTCACTTTTGATAGCGCAAGGTAATACAATCTTTTTTACTGGAAAAAAAACAATAAATAAAAATAAAACATTTAAACCCAATTATAAATGAACCACATACATTTATAAACCAATACGCATACATTTGTAAACCAATACAAGTAAAATGGGGTTGACATGGAGCCTTGAATGAGGCCCACGTGTCTTCACCTCCTCATGACAATGAAAACCCTAAAATATTGAGCCAACCTTTTCCTTGCTTAGTTTCCCTTCCAAAAATTTTAATTTTCTTCCCTCGCTTGCGGGTTTCACTCAAAGTTTCGAGTGGAGGTGTGAGCTCCACCATTTCTCCATGGTCGACTTCTCAAGGGCGCGACCATGGTTTTCATGCCAACCTTTCTATGTTTGGCTCATCACTTCCATGCATGCCGCATGGAAAACCACTCTTTGTTTTTATTTTTATTTTCGCTTAACCTTGTGCTAGTTGGTGGGAGGGTTTGGTCTCCTAAGGAGGGATTGACTTCCTGGTATGAGGGTTCATCCTACCTGAGAGCGACGACAGTAAAGAAAAACACATGGTGTGGTTCAGGGTTTCTTTCAGTTTCTGTCATGCGTATGGATCACTCAACCACAACAAGGGAAGATAAAATCTATCCACGAGATGATACTAAATAATATTTGTTGACTTAAACATATGCATTAAGTGTAAACAAAATTTTATGCTTTCATACATAGAATAACCTACAACATATTCATAACTCTTTTTCACTTTTTTCAATGCTAAATATTCCAATTTTGAATCCAAATATACAAATCTAAATAAGAGGATGAGATAAATAAGAAGTTAAATTTATGATTAAAATATTTAAATAGAAACATAACAAAATATACCAAGTGAAATACCTCATCCCTAGTCTATTGAAGATTACCATTTGCAGTGTAGTTCTTCCAGTAGTAGCAAGATGCTTCTAAGCATTCATTTTTTCCACTTTCTCAGAGGGAAACAACGGAATCCTCTCAGCCAACTAGGGCCCTAACCGGCTTCCTAGCTCAAAGAAACATTTTGGTTTCTTGGACCTTCATGCCCATGACTCCAAGAACAACAAAGCACATATGTTCTAAGAAGACTATCACAAGAATTATGTCTTCCAAGAATTATCCAACCTCTCAACCCCTTTCATCACCACTTCCTCTTCCCATTTATCAAGCTTCCATACCCACTTCCCCAAGTATCCTCAACCACCTTCATTATTATCCATCAACCTCCCTTATCTAGATTTTTGGGAAAAATTAAAATAAACTAAAATATAAATTAATTCCATAAAATAACAATAAATACAATGCAAAGTCTTTCTTATCATACTAACTTATAAATGCAACTTGACAATTTTCTCCAAAATGTACATGACAACCCATCATACTCATTTAAATCATCATACCGACCATCAATCAAATTCAAAGAATATATTTAATGCTACTAGATATTTGTGTATGCAATATAATTTACATAGTTATTAAACCATTCAATTAAATACATAATAATCTAGTTAAATAATTAATATATTAATTAATTCTATTAAGTACATGTGCAAGGTATGTGTGTGTATCTAGTGGACACGTATCTTATGCATGTATTAATGATAAATAACCACCGCCTCTAGTGCATTGTTCCTACATGATCACACCAAGGCATGCAATGACAACAAATCAAGTAAATGCATCATTTAATAATCTTAACAAAAAAAATTACAATAATTCATCAATAGCTCATTATTAGGCTTAAAATATCAAAAGGGAATCAAAAGAGGGTTTTAAATATGGTAGGAACCAAGTGAGTAAACGATAGTGTCACATCTAATCCTCAATCAATATTCTCAACTAACATCGAAGCATCCTTCATTCCTAAACTACTTCCATATTCCATCATATCATTTCCTCTGTTGGACTAAGTTGGAGCATAAACTATATTGAACTAAATCCAGATAGAACCCGTAAGTGGAAGTGTCATACATCTTAACCAAGCTTCCCTAGTAGGAAACTAACAGTCGTCATCACACGTCTAGGGGAGTGTGACTTCTCACAACCCTCCCGCGACTCTAGGTTTCAGAGGATAAATGCTGGAAAATACCTCCTTCCCTCCTCATAGAACTAGGGTCAACACCTTGTATCGATCCATACTATGAAACTATTGTTCTTAGAGTAACTTGATCAAACAACCATTATGGGTAAGATGTGTGTCCTGTCAAAACCACACTCACCATGGATCATAGAAATATTTGGAATCATAAATTAAATAATAATTATAACTTATAGCATACGGTATCTTCTTTATGTCTACGACATCCAATTTACCTCAACACTATAGTCATTTGGATGTCACATAGCTCATCAACTTGTAGTTTACTTCACCAATAACTCATATCCATGCATATACATCACAATTTCATATAAGAATACATATATGTATTGATGTTCAATTAAAAAATGTATATTTATTGTTATCATGACTTGCATATATTATACATTTACAACATAACATGAACTACTACCCATGTACCAAGATTCCACATTTAAATTTGCATGTTTGAACAATTCTCATAACTATCATCATTATGAACATATAACAATAAAATATCATTATATAGCACATAAATAGGTCCATATATACACATCTCAAATGTCTATATCAGTCTAACTAAGTCCAAATAGTTATTAAGATAAGTAAAATCAAAGTTCTATCTGTCCAAGGTCATGTTATGAAAAGTCTTCATCTTATCTCCTCCATGAGGAAAACCTTTATACATGTGATCTCCTTCACATCCCCAACACTTTATGGGATGTTGTATTGGCCTCTTTCCCAAGGACTCTGTCATTTTTTGATCACCTTGAGACGATTTCCTTTCTTGATATGCTTGAGATATATTTCTTATGAAAGGTGGTTTGAATCCTTTATTTCTTTGATCCATATTTCCTTTCTTCTTGTCATCCCAAGCATTTTGGAAAGTTGGCATTCCTCTGTTTTGATCATACAAATACTTATCCTTCCTTATGGCTTCCTCTAAATTCTTGGGCTCATCAAACTGAATTTTATCCTTGTAGAAGGATGGAAATCCACTAAGGAATCTTTGAATTTTTACCTTCACGTCTCTAATGAAGCTCATATACCTAAGAAGTTCCAGGAACTTTCTCTCATATTCATCCATGGTCATGTTCCCAAGTTTGAGTTCAAATAACTCTTGCATCTTCTTGTCATAATATTTCTCTCACAAGTACTGTAGTTGAAAATATTTCTTGAACTACTTCCAAGAAATTATTTTCTCATCAAGGTGCTTAACCAGCTTCAGTCAATCCCACCACATAGATGCCTTTCCTTGAAAGTGGTAGGCTGCAATTATGGCTTCTTCATTTGATGAGTATATTGATTTTTCTAATTTCTAGATATGATAATTATTACCTTATGATTTCAAACAAATTTCAATACCATTGTTATCATAGAATAATTACACACTGAAAATTTCAACTGAAATAAAATTGCAACAGAAATATTAAAATCATAGAGAGATAGTCGTGTACAATAGACACAATATTTATCCTGGGAAAACCCGAACTCGGGAGAAAAAACCATCAAAATTTTCTTTAGAAGAAATTTAATCCAAGTTCACAAATACATTGGAAAAATGAAGAATCCAAGCACATACAAATTTGTGCCTTAATGTGAGGAAGAACCCTCAAGCATGGAGCATCATTGGACAAATATAGCGCAACTAGTAACTGGAAAATGAAACTGCAACTGGAAACTAGGAAATGTGCACTAGAAGAGGAGAGTTGATGAGATGTGTAATAATGAAATGAACTTTCCTTCATTTATACTAGTCAAGTCACTTTATTTTACTTGCAGGGTCAACTTGTCATTTTTTGTCTTTTAACTTTAGCTTATTTCTTTTGTTTCCTTTACAAATGTTCCAATGGGATGACTTGGTCTTCCTATCATTTATTTCTTTCTAGTGCATTCCAGGGTCTTCTATAATGGTTTCTTGTATTTTCATATGGAGAATGTCTGCTCGAAGTTGCAAAACTTCAACACTCCCTCTCAATGAGGGATACATTCTCCATATTTGGATTTCTTCTGTCATAGAAAATTTTCTTCATGAGTCATTTTGATGATCCATCTCTATACAACTATGTCTAGCACCTTGAGTTTCAATCAAGAACACACTTGAACCATTCACATCCACAAGTACACCCTTGTGAGTGAATGTCACCACAAGTAAACCCCTGTGAGTGAATTTTCCATTCTCCACTAGTTAAACTACCAATCCTAGGAGAATGATGTCTGATGTTATCTGACACATGGAAACACCTCAAACACCTTGAGTCTGCAGGTAAACGCATATAATTAAGGACTACGCCTGGGCCCATTTACATAAGAAGTAAATGTATCCTTCTCCCTAGGCCATATCTAAGAGAAGGTCTACTCGATGCTTACATGGGCCACTCAACACCACAAGTACACCCTTGTGAGTGAGTGTCACTTACAGGTAAACCAATGTAAGTGAATTTGTCATTATCCATTGGTTAAACTACCAATCCTAGGAGAATGATGCCTGATGCAACCACACACTAGAGGAACACTAGCACCTCGAGCATTTTTTCCTTTGAAGATTGCACCTGGGCCATTCACAACTGGTACACCTCTATGAGTGAATGTCTGGTTAATTCTTCCTCTTGGATAAACATCAACACCTTGAGTATTATTTCCTTCGAAGACTTCTCCTAGGCCATTATCCATTGTTCAAATAACCATGGCCAATCCTGGAAGAATGTATGCCTAATGTTTCTCAAACATAAACACTCCCTCTCAATGAGGGACACATTATGAATCACACCAAGCTTGTCCTTGAAGTAAACAAACCTTTCTATGTACATAGTCTTGGTGAGGATGTTCGATATCTTCTCATTTGTGGATATGTGATGAAGCTTCACTTCTCCCTTTTGCATCATGTCTCGGATGAAGTGATATTTGATCTCAAGCACCTAATCGAATAGTCATGTAAGAAGTTTATGAAGCCACACTGCTTCATGACTTACGAAACCGATTGGGATATACTTTGTCTTTGTTGTACTAAGTGCTACGGAAATATGCTTCCTTCTTATCCCAAAAATCGTAACTAATCCCAAGATTAAGTATCACCCTGAGGTGCTCAATCTATCTACTGCACTCCCTGCCCAATCAGAATTTGTATATCCCTGCAGCCTCACTTCACCACCTGAGACTAACCATATCCAATTGTACCATGATGGTACCTCAACACATGCTTCACTGCAACCCAATGGAACTACCTTGGCTTCAACCAAATATTGGATCAGGTTTCTCTCTGCAAAGAAAATATATGGCTTGGTATTAACCAAGTACATCAAGGATCCAATCCACTACCTATACATCGTGGGATCCACCAAATATGAATCTGAAGCATAATCACTCAAATTCTTCATATTTTTCTCCATAAGTGTAGCCATGGTCTTGTAGTCCATCATATCGAATCTCATCAGTATAACCTAATTGAGGAATATATCATATGATCTATGTCACACCTCTAAAACCAAGAAATAGTATATACGGCCAAGATCCTCCACCTCTAACTCTAAAGCTAACTCCCTCTTACACTTGTCAATGAGTCACTCTACTCAACATAAAATAGTAAGATCAGTGGATTATTATCTACAACCTTGTAGTAAAGGTTTATATCTTCATCACTCTCAATGAAGCCCATACTCATCAAGTTTCCATCAATATAGGAGTACCATGCTCCAGGTGCCTGCTTGAGTTTATACAATGATTTCTTCAATCCGAAAACATGATATTCCTTCTCATGTATCACAAATATATGAGGTTGGTCTATGTACACTTCCTTCTCAATCATACCATTTAGGAACATGATCTTTCACAACCATCTGATGTAATTTCCAACCCATCACTGAAGAAATAGAAATGATAGTCATGATGGAAGTGTACCTGGAAACTGGAGAAAAACATATCCTCATAATCCACTTTGTCTTTCTAAGGGAATCCTTTCTCCACAAATCTTTCTTTGTACTTCTTGATGTTGTCATCTGTTGCATGCTTGATCTTGTAGATTCACTTGGAAGTCACCATAGACTTCTCCTCAGGTATCATAATTAATAATGATGGATTGATACTCTTCCACCACGAAATCCTCTCAAACCTATTGTCGTGCTGCCTCACTAGCTGCTCCCTCTGTGACTGAAAAAAAAAAAAAAAGCATACCTCAATCCTCCTAACTAGTTGCCTCATTTTTCACTGTAGAAAAGCCTACTGAAACAAGTGGATTCTCCCAGGAGGTCTCACATCTCCTAGAATTCTCCTGCCTCTAAAGCTTATGTCTAGCCTTCTCAACTCATGACACATGTTTTTTCAGCTCTAGAAGATGTCTCTCTCCCACCTAAACCTGAGGGGGAACTCCCTCTAAATGATCATCTCTCCCTCTAAACCAATTGAATCTCTCTGAGATCGGGCTCACTCTGATTCTGCATGATCCCTTTAAAGATTGAATCCCTCCGAGTCTATACAATCTCTAGAGCCATATACTCCCTCTACTTGACCTCCTATGAAGTTTGATCTCTTATGAACTGTCCTGGGAGACTGCTCCTCCCTATTAGATCACGAGGGCTTACTCCCTCTAAAATCTAGCTCCTTCTAAGCTGGTATTTGGCGGGGCCATATGCCTCACCACTGGTGTAGCCACCTTCTCCTCCTCATAACTTTGACTCTATGTGACTCGAGAAAATATGAGGTCATTTTCTCTCCCTGAAGGTACCATGGGGATCTAAATGCCTCTCTACATCCTACAAAGTAACATGAAGCCAAGTTGGCATCTTCCTACTCACTGCAACATATATAGGTATATCCACTAGCTCGGATGGCTCTATACGGTCATCCTTCAGAGCATCCTTCTCCTCACTATAAATATCCATATGAGACTCTTTGTATCCCACAAAGGTACCCTTCTTTATATAAGGTTCTAAATTCATCCTCTTCTCCATTGGTACATGGATGTATATTGTCATGTCCACAACTCCATGTCTGGATAGTTTGATCTATGTCTCAAACCAAATACCATCTAATATGTTTCCACTTGCAACTGTCACTATAGCTCCCTATCAGAGCTATCAACTGTGACCTCCCAGGAAAATGAACAAGAACAAGAACAGGAACAAGAAAAAAGAACAATACTTTTGTAGTGTTGTGATCAATTATTCCTCCATAGTAACCTACCTAGAACAAGAACAAAAAAAAAATATCCATGGTAACCTCCATGGAATTTAACCTTATCCAAAGAGGTAGGAGTCACTGTAATGTCCATAGAGTTACTAGGATAGGGAAGAGATCAATTCAACTGTCAAACAAGTGCATCATTAGTACTAGACATTGATAATTTACATAATGATCATCGTACCAACAATATTCAAGTCTTACTACACATCTGATAGTAAAAGTACTCAACAATAATAGACCTCTAAAAAAACGTTGATGTCCCAATTACAACATTCACTTAAGATGCATCAATATAATATATTAAAACTTATATGAAAACCTGGATTCTTTTTTCTTGTTGTTCCATTTGATTTCAAGTCAGCATACACTATAGGAGACATCACCATTGTTTTCTCCAACTCTTAGACTGTCCACCATCTTGACAAAAAGAAAAAATCACAAAATCTCAAACAAAAAGTTCAATGTCTAGGAAAATGTCAATAAGCCTGAAAGCCCTAAAATTTCAAATTTGACATATTGTTAATATGAGAGGTGCAATGGATGTGCTAGAAAAATGTGAGTTGATCTATGCCAAAATTCTCCCCAAGTTGGTCCAATAAATTCTCAGTGAGCTTTACAAAATGTTGTTGCAACTGTCGTAGTGAATTTGGGGTGAAATTTCAACTTTCACCAAATTGCAATTTGAGACCACCAGGAGGTGCGCTAGATTAGGGCGAGTTGATCTATGAAAAAATTAATCTCAGATTCCTCCAAAAACTTTCTCAATGAGATTCACAAATGAAAATTTGAGCAGTGGAAAGTCTCATGTGCAGCGACAAATCTCAACAAAACTATGATACCATGTTGATTTTTCTAATTTCTATATCTGATAATTGTTACCTTGTGATTTCAAACAAATTTCAATACCACTATTATCATAGAATAATTACACACTGAAAATTTCAACTGAAATAAAAATGTAGTGAAAATAACAAAATCATAGAGAGATAGCCGTGCATAATAGACACAAGATTTATCCTGGGAAAACCTGAACTCGGGAGAAAAACCCAACAAACGTTTCTCTAGAATAAATTTAATCCAAGTTCACAAATACATCACCGGAAAAAATGAAGAATCCAATCACATAGAAAGGTGTTCCTTGATGTGAGGAAGAACCCTCAAGCATGGCATGCCACTCGGCAAATATAGTGCAACTAGTAACTGGCAACTAGCATTGCAACTGGAAACTGGCACGAAGCAACTAGGAAATGTGCACTAGAAGAGGAGAGATGGTGAGATGTGTAATAATGAAATGAACTTGTCTTGATTTATACTAGTCAAGTCACCTTATTTTACTAGCAAGGCCGACTTGTCATTTTTTTCTTTTAACTTTATTTTATTTCTTTTGTTTCCTTTACAAATTTTCCAATGGGCCAACTTGGTCTTCTTATCATTTATTTCTTTCTATTGAATTCTAAGGTCTTCTATAATGGTTTCTTTGTGTTTTATTATAGAGAATGACTGTCCAAAGTTGAAAAACTTCAACAGTTATGCAATTGGAAATATGTTCTCATTCTCAACAACCATGCTTATGCATCTTCACCTTTCTTGTTTTCTCCATCAAATGATGATGGCTTGATTTTTCTCAATTCCCCTTGCAATCTATCCGACCGATGTCTCATTCTCTGATGCCTAACAGAAGATATACTTAGCCTTCTTACTAACCTTGAACATGCATATTTTTTTATGGTCAAGTTCCCCAGGGAATGATGATTTTGATCCCTGTTAATACCCCTGGATCATCTAAATTCTCCATGATCATCCCTCCTATCATGAGACCTAGACACTTCCACTTTCCTAGAACTAGATTCTTTCCTTGTGCCTGAATCTTTGTTGACTTGCTTCTACATCATATTTAGGCTTTGTAGTATCTCCTCTTGATATTCCTTGATCCTTTCATTATCAGCTCTATAGCTCTACACTTATTTTTGTAGGATTCTCATAGTTACAATCTCTTGCATGTCTCTTCTCCCATTAGACTCAGTCTCATCATTACCCATGCTGAAATGCAGACCTATGATTTATTCTTCATGTTTGTAATACCCTTTTTCATCATCCATATCTCTAATTATCATATAGGAACTAAGGTATGTATCTTTAATTCTACAAGAATGTGCATGCAATAATTGTTGTTAGAATTAAGCATATTGCAAAATATTTATTAATTAGATTACAGGTCATTATTCATATCAAATTATGAAGAATATTCATGCATTATTCTATAATATGTTTCCTTAAATGCATTCTTCTCTGAAACAACTTTCCGACGGATATGCACATGCGTCATTCTGAGTTCTGAGAGAAAATTTACAGCAATTACAAGTTGAAATTTCCACTATTTTACTACTACAAAAATATCTTTTATCACTTCTTAATAAATGTTATTTCTGAAATCAAAATTATGGGTGGATAAATGTCTTCTCCTCCTTAAATAATTTCCAATAACTATTTGTTTGTTCAAATCCGAGCTTCGAAATGAAATTTATGGTCCGAAGACGTTTTGACTATTTTTCCCAATTTATGCATTTATGCTACAAATGTCTTCTTTCTCTTCCTGTGCATTTTTTGGTACCCATAACCCAAAAATAGATCTATGGATATATTTCATGGTTCATACGATTTCCATAGAATTTTCCTATGTTGCAAATGAACTTTTGAGCAAGGATTTATGCCCTTTGGAAGTAAATTGGTCTTGAAATTTTACCTCAATTGTTTCAGCTCTAACTTTCTTACGAGCTATGTTTTGTGCCTGGAATAGCTCGTTGAATATCTCTCTCTGAGTTATTTTATTTAAGTTGAAGAGAAACACAATACCTTGGTACCCTCTCTCTTTGTGGGTTTCAATTGCCTAAAAATGTCGTTTAGGGCCTCAAAATCGCCCTGCAAGTTTGTGACCTTCAAAAACCCAAAAAAGAAAATCTTTAAAATTACAATTTTTTACTGTTATAACCTCCTTTTAATATACACCATTGATCTCAAATGGGGACAAATATAGACCATTGATATACCCTCCATCGACGATCGACGATCGTTGATTCCTTTTTGCAAACCAAACTTTCCCATCGATCTATCCAATGCCCAATCTTCGGCCATCAACCATTCATTTTCACAAACAATCGTTGCCCACAAATCTCACCAATCCACGACCATCGATGAATTCCTTTGACAACCAACTTAGTTACAATTTCATCAAACCCCAACCATCAGTCATTGGCCAACTCTTGTCTAAAGTGGAAACTATGTTGACATGCCATGACACGTAGATGTTGTCGTGGAATGACACGTCATCCCGAGGTATCAACTTCATTGACGTGGCATGACACGTGGATGATGGAATCATCATCCTCTTTTCCTTCATTAGTGAACATCCAATTCTCTTGGAATACTTAATACACTCCACTAAATTTGTTTATGTCTGATCATTGACCATAGGTGATCTGAGATTTCTCTCAACTGAATGAAAAATCTCACTGAATTTTGTCAATCCCCAATTATTGGCCATAGGAGATCCTCTTTGAACGCATGAAACCTTCGCCAATTTCTGTCGATCCCCGATCATCATTCATCAACGAATTTTCTTGGAAAACTTTGATACTTAGAAAAATTTTGATCCAACTCTATCGATGTCCAATCATTATCCATTTGTCACTGGAGATTTCTTTTGGGTGTGTGAAACATTTGCTAAAATCTATTGATCCTCGACCATCGATCGTCGATGATTGGAGGATTTTTTTGGCCAAACCCAACTCTTCACCAAACTTGTCAATTTGACCATCAACCATTAACAAATTATTTTGGAAAACTTAAACTCTCTGCAAATCTCACCAATTTGACCATCGACCATCGGCGAAAACTTTCGATGAACTCCAACATTTAGAAAAAAAATTATTGCAATCTCTGTGAATATGGGTTGTCGATCCCTTTAACTTCCAACTGTCGAAATTGAATCTCGAATGTTGATTTGTTCAACCTTCCAAACGGTCGAAGCCATACAAATTTTTAAATTCATCAAAGTTAATCTCAAATGTTGATCTTGCAATCAAACTTGATCTCCGTTGTCAATTTACCAAACTACTTGTAGCTCCACAAATTCCATTAAAATGTGAAATCCAACCTTGCACGTTGAATTTAAATCTGTAACATGGCTGATTAATGCCTTTAAACACCTTAGACATTACTAGGTAATTCAAAACTCAAATTTCCCCACGTTTTTGGGGATTTTCTCTATGGTTCTCAACTGTTTTCCCCCAAATTCACAGAGACCAAAGACTACCACAAAAAATTTACTCAAATTTGCATTAGCTCTTGGACCATATGGGTCTATTGTTGAACCAGAAGCTCAAATACCATATTGTAATGTACCTATCCCCCAGATGGTTACATCATTACTAAAATGACCCCATAAAAACAATTATGATACTAAATATAAATGTGGAAATAACACACGACATACCATTCAAACTCATGATATTGTCTATGCTACTTAAAAACGTAATTTAAACCACTATAACTATGCACAAAAACAACCAAACCACATACAACAATATTCAACCATATGAATAAATATTTGAGTGCATCATTATGCTCACAACAAGTAGCATTTAACCAAGATAACTCAGGTTAATTTGCACAACAATTATATTAATAATTAACATGAATAAACACAACACATAAGAACACTTATCTTATAAAATGTGCAACCTATTGCAGAGGACAAACGTTCCTACCAACCGTAGCATTCATGTTCTAGATATCAACAACAATACACCCCTAAGTTGGGGCTATGAATCCACAAGAGGCGGTGGTCCCTAAGGTTGGCTAATGTCCCCCTCTCAATAGTCAAAACTCACAGCTAATTCCATTCCACTAGCTCTCTTCCCCTCAACTTGCACAACCCAAGGGATGGAATTCCTCTTCATTTCTCATAGACCCTTAGGCCTTTCATCTCCCCTCCAGGGCTTACAACACAGGTTATACATGAATTCTACTTGTTCGGACTTCAGGAATTCTACAGTTACAGTACAAATTCTCCCAACAGATAAAATACGTGCTTTGAACATCTTGCTACTCCCAAGAACGAAACCTATTTCTCCATGAGATTATAGCTCCAAACAACAATAAAACATGTCCACAACAACTTTCTTCAAGCTTCAACACTCAAAACTCCATTGTTGGCAAGAAAACTCCATGTAAAACCTGCTCTTCATACAAAAAACGTGAATGCATAATTCTAGTCTCCTACCCATACGAATTTCCTTTCTTCCTCTTTCTTGTTTAACTTACACTCCTCCCCAACCTGATTGTACTCAACCCCCATGTTCCCAATAACTATTGTATGTGACTCTCACAGCCACCCTCTTACGTGAATTCAATGATTGGGCTTTAGGAAACTTAACAACGAATGGAAGATTCATGGTAAGGATAATTTAGAAAGAAAATAAGAAATGGGTTTTGGTTTAATAGACATGGGTAACTCTCCCCCTTGGACCCCTTCCCTCTCTTGTGATACTTAGCCCCCAATATACATCTATGTCCATCTGCAGTTGGAGATACATTTTATTCATTATATTAAATTTACATCATTTACATATTACATCAATTTGACTCTCGGCCATACATCACAATTACAATACACATTGCTAGTTTGGGGTTTGAAAACAGGGATATTACAACTTACCATGCAAACCTTGAAATAAAAAAAATGCCTTTACACAATTGTGGTCTTGTACCAACATGTCACTTGTCATGCAAAGCTTGAAATAAACATTTGTAGAAACAATAAGTGATAAATACGCATTTTCTAGTCATGTTAGTTTACTAAGCAAGTTAAAAATACCAAAATGAAACTTTGAAATAGAGATATCTATGATAAATCCACGCCAACTATCACATAAATATGAAAATATGAAAAGGGAACTACCAATGGTCGTGGTCGACTTCAATTCAGAGTTGGAATTATGCACGATACAAACAAAATAAAATATAATAAAAAGTATTGAAAGAATGGTGTAATTCATACACAATAATATTCCTCAACAAGCTTTGGATAATCACCTTTGCATGCATACAGTGTCGCATTTCTAGAAATGCCTAGATAGATCTTCCAACACATGGGGGTTTTGTTGAGTTGTAAGGAGGAGCTAACACAAGTGAAATCCCATTTCGACACAAAAATGCAAAGGATCTTATGATGGTTTGGTCTGGTACCCATAAGCATGGTTAGGGTTGGTGCTTTTGTCACCAGAAGGAATGTCGCTCTAACCCTTGTGGGCCCTAGTGTTATATTATCCTACATCATAGTTGGTGTCTTCGATATCATTTTTTCATTTTTCTACACTAACTTTATAGTCGTTATGCCCATGGAAAGGGGAGCTTTTGATTATCTCAAAACCACATTCGATAAGTTTTGATCATTTATGAGCCTCATTTATTTCTTCATTTTACATCAAATAATTGCACAATCGTAAGTGTTTCTTTTTAGGGGAATTCTTATTCTATATTATAGGTGAAAATATGATAATGAAGTATGTTAATTCTAATGTTGTTGTTGCTTCAATATTTACTTTTAAGTGTTTATTTTTAGGGGAATTCCTAGTGTATATTATAGATGAGAATATGATAATGAAGTATGTTGTTTCTAATGTTGTTGCTTTAATATTTACTTTGAAGTATTTCTTTTTAGGGGAATTCCTAGTGTATATTATAGGTGAAAATATGATAATGAAGTATGTTGTTTCTAATTTTGGTGTTGCTTCAATATTTACTTTGTATTTCAACTCTGCAATCGGTTTCAAGAATGTCGATAAATGGTGCTTCAAAGTGCATGGCAGTGTTGCATTTATTGAATTTTTATTACGCAATGAAAGCCTATGAAATAGAAAAAGTTGCTACTAAGTATTACCATGTGAATTAAAATTGATAGGTGAGCTTTATGATCGATGGTTTTGGAAGAATTTTGTTATCTCCAACGTTTTGTGGTTCTAGAATTTTGGAATTTTGTGGTCAAGAGCAGGCCAAGAGGAGCAAGTAGTCTTGTTGTTGGAGTTACTTCACACACACCTAGGATTTAGTTTTCCTAAGGTTTTTCCTTGTTTATTAGTCATTATTCAGTCTCCTATATTTTAGGAAGAGTATTTGTAACACACCCACTACGACATAATAAAATTTTCTCTTTTCCTCAAGGGACAGAATCCTCGAAGTCCTACGGGGGCCTAGCGCAGGCTAGTTCTTCCCTGTTCACCTCCCTGTGATCGTGGGTCAGGACCACAGGCCAAACAAACCAGGCTCCTTTTCATGTTTCGTGACTCAGCGATACAAGTGAGTCTAATCTTAAAGGTAGAATGGTGAGGGGGCTTCGGAACGAAACCCTGGTCGTAGATCTGGGCGCGCAGATTCTGGTCATCCAGACCTACCCACCGCTTAACGACAAAGCACTAGCTCCCTTTATTTAGTCCCTATCTCGATAGGACCACATACGCGCCTAAATGCAAGCACCTTTCACAACTCGCAACCTCGCGAGTCGTGAGTCGAAGACCCTTGAATTCTCTTCACCAATCGTTGATACCCGAGATTCCGATATGGTATGGCCCCTCCTTATTAGCGCTCTCCACGCGTGACCACCAGCTAGGGATAACTACTAACCTTGCTCACAACTTGCAAGTTCACGAGTTGAAAGGTTGAACCTCTGGGCCCTTCTTTTACAAAACCCCGAGATGAGAAAGTCAGAGAAGGTTTGACTCCTTCCAGGCTTCTCGGAACTCGCAACTTCACGACTTGAGTTGTTGGGCCTTTGTGCTCCTTTCTTACGAGAACCCGAAGTGCGAGAAGTCAACAAGATGTTGACTCCCATTTCAAATGACACGTGTCCACCACCTTTCACCACTTCTCCCTCTCTCTGGGAATCTTATCATCACACCACCTGTCAACCCCGTGGGTCCCACCAAGAGGACGTGCCACGTGTTGCACAAGCTCTCGCAACATGCAAGCTCGTGACTTATACATTCGAAACCGATTCCCCTCAACCTCCGAGACCCCAATATGCGATATGGCGACGAGGTCTTGACTCAATAGTTTCTCCTACTTCTCGCTATTTGAGACTTCACGACTCCAAGGGTTTGGTCTTCCACCTCCAAACTCACGAATCCCCGATACACGATGTATCGAGATGTTAGATCCCATGGCTGTCCTTCCTCTTTGATCAACGGCCCAGTTCACATCGTGATCTCGCGACTCGGGACTTTGTGACTCCAAGAGCCTGGTCTTCCACCTCCAAACTCATGAATCCTCGATACGCGATGTATCGAGACGTCAGATCCCATGACTGTCCTTCCTCTTTGATCAACAGCCCAGATCACATCACAATCTCGCGACTGGGGACTTTGTGACTCCAAGAGCCTGGTCTTCCACCTCCAAACTCATGAATCCCCGATACATGAAATGGTCAGATCTCTGCCACTTGTCCTCCAACATGGACGGTCCCGATGTCTTCGGGAATTTCAGGATGTAGTCAAGTTCACTCTCCCACCTAAGTAAAGGTTAAGATCGATGTCTTATAGAGCTCCAATGGGTCCCTGGGATCTACGGTGGAGGATCCCATCGCTATTTGTGAAGGCTGAAAGGGCGAGGTGTTAACGCCTATGATCCTTCTCTAGATCTGTCGATGTTGACAAGCTTGGGGTATTCTCGAAAGGATTTCGACCGTTCATTTACCAAGTGATAGGGTATTTTCTTTCTATATTTGAACTCACTATCCCTTCTGATCTTGAATCATGAAGTTCAAACTCTCAGAACTTTAGGCTCCCATGACCCCGAGACCTTAAAAAGATACTCTTTATTGCATAAGGGTTCTAGACCCAGATTGCATGAACCCTCAGATAGTTCTTGGGCAATTATCCCTGATCTTAATCAAGTCTCTGGTAAGGTTGAGTATGGTTACAAGGTTTATGGGGTAATTCTTGGAAAAGAGTACTCTCAAGGGGCCTTCCCAGAATATTACGAGAAACTAAGCAAATAAGATGATTCTCGGTGGAGTGAACTCATGTCCCAGACTTAATCATTTGTGTAGAAAACAACTATGGCATGTAAGCATACACAGGTATCCATTCTATCAAATCAAACGTTAGGTAAAAACTTCTATTCAGAACTATTTATAAGCACATAAAACTGAACATGCGATTATGGCATTAACTTCAAATAACACTTATCAGAAATAACACCAGCGGTGATTCAACTACTGAGAGGGGTGCTCGTTTCCACCCAACCATAGGCTCAGCGACTCCCAACAGATTTACCACTAGCCACCCCCAAGCTGAGACCACGATGCTGCGAGACTATGTCTCGATTTGCCAATGACTGAGAATGAGGGTTACTCTCCCCCTTCTCTGCTATCACTCACTCTGCATATCTCTAGATTTCTTCCTCCTTCCCTCGCATCTACCCCCTCTACGCTTCTTCCTCATGAATTTCCCTCTTGCGAGGTTGCATGTGGTGCGATTTCCCTCACGGTGGTCAGGCCCGAGGCTCCTACAGATGGGCATTTCACTTCCCCCATCCCTCATTAATTCCTGAGGAGCCATCTACCTACCAACTTGCGAGTAATTTATTTCGGGCCAGCGAGCCACTCTTGGTTCTCCGGGCCAGTGAAGTCCAAGTATGGTATTGGTTTCGATGGAATTTAACGCCACCTTTCTAGGTGCCTTCCA
>JASDQU010187702.1:0-20461 GCA_032191745.1 Picea mariana
GATAGTCCATCGCTCAACCTTTGGCATCGCGAAGTCGTGAAGTCCGATCTTCCGAGTGTGAAAGGAAGATCCAGTGAAGGTTACTGTGGGTGTAGGTTTCCCGATAGGGAAATAGAAGAGCCTTAGAGTTCTTCAGGCTGAGGAAGAGAGAAGATACTATGAGCGCGGACATGCTTTCGAGCGCTCCTGCACCAAGTGGTATCAGAGCTTGATTCTTTCTTGTATATTTCAGGCAGAAAGAGGTAGGAGGAGGTAAAGAGCACTCTGATACACATCAAGTGGTATCAGAGTAGCAAGAAGGAGTCTTTGCTTTCTATAGTAGAGAAAGGAAGGATTCACCATGCTGCCAAGGAGAAGGGATAGGCAATCACCCGACCCAGAGGAAAGGGAAAACCTGAGAAGAAGGGGTAGGCAAGTGCAGAACCCAGAAATGGAGAGGGAAATGCGTGATCTACAAGACAGACTCAAAGACATGGAGACAGTGCAAAGACGCACAGTTGGCGTTGGGGATCTTAGTGATTCCGAAAGTGAAGTTGAAGCTGAACGTGAAGAAGAAGTTGCAACCGAGGATGCAGCAAATGAATGTTTAATCAAAGATATTGCAAGGATGGGTTCAAAAGCAAAGATGGACATTCTAGTTTATGAGGGAAACTTGGATGCAGAAGATATTCTAGACTAGATTAGAGCTCTTGACACATACTTCGACTATGAAGATGTTGAAGAAGATAAGAAGGTTAGGCATGTTGTCACGAGGTTAAAGGGACACACAGCATTGTGGTGGAATGAGCTACAAGCTGACAGACGCTGCAAGGGCAAGCAAAAGATCAAAAGACGGGACAGGATGATTGCGAAGATGAAAGCAAAATTCATCCCCAGGGACTATCAAATCACTCTGTTCAGGAGAATGCAGAACCTGAGACAGAAGATGATGATAGTGAAAGAATACACTGAGGAATTCTACAGACTGAACATCAGGGCAGGTCATCGGGAGAGCGATGATGAGAAAGTTTCCAGATACATGAATGGTCTGAGATACGACATTCAGGATGAGATTAGCATGGTAACCATCTGGACTGTGGAGGATGCTTATCAGATGGCTCTGAAAGCTGAAGAGAAGCTGAGCTAAAATCAAGGTCAAAGGGGCTGAGGCAGAAGTCATCCCAGAGGCAAATCGGTTGCCCAAGAAAAATATCAGAAGCCTAAAGAAGACTGGAAGAAACCTCAGACTCGAGTAGAGAGAGGTGGAACCTCACAGCGAGGGCGATATGCTGAACAGAGAAGATAGCATAATGAGCAGAGAGCAGATTATGCTGACAACAACACTTTTCCTCATACTAGAGGTAGAGGACGGGGAAGAGGTGGAGTAATAACATGCTTCACATGTGGGAAAGATGGGCACAAGTCATTCGAGTGTCCAAAGAAGAAGAAAGAAACTGGAGAAACTCACATCATCGAGGCGCAAAGGTGAGATGTTGAGGTGGAAGACGCTGAAGGTGGAAGGTTGCTAGTGATGCAAAAAGTTCTATTAACACCAGAGAAGGAGGTGGAGAGTTCAGTCCAAAGGACCAGACTTTTTAGGACTGCTTGCAAGACCAAGGACAGGGTGTGCAAGGTCATTATAGATAGCGGTAGCACGTACAATCTCATTTCAACCAAGATGGTAGAAAATTTGGAGCTAGAGACGACTGATCATCCAAGTCCATATAAAGTTTCATGGCTACAAAAAGGACATCATGTAAATGTCACCAAACAGTGCTTAGTTGAATTTAAGATAGAAGGATATAATGATAAGATATTATGTGATGCCATTCCTATGGATGTTTCTCATCTATTGCTGGGTAGACCATGGCAATATGACAGAAATGTGATTCATAATGGGAGGATGAATACATATACCTTAGAAAAGAATGGGAGGACTCATATGTTGCTTCCAATTAAGGATAAGGAGGTGAAACCAGAAGTAAGCAACACAGTACTTCTTATGAGTGGGAAGGAACTTCTTATAGAGGTCAAGAAGAAGGAGGATCCACAATTCGTTGTGGTCAGGAAATCGAGGATTGTTCTGACTAGCACAAGGGTAGATGGTTTTCCAGAAGAAGTTCAAGAACTGCTGGAAGAGTTCGCTGACATTGTAGTGGATGAATTACCTCATTCGTTGCCACCAATCAGGAGTGTGAGTCATCACATTGATCTCATACCAGGAGCCAGTTTTCCAAACAAAGCCGTGTACAGATTGACACCACAAGAGAATGAAGAAGTTAAAAGGAAAGTCCAGAATTTGTTGGACAAAGGTTTGGTCAGAGAGAGCTTGAGTCCATGTGTTGTTCTGATAGTACTCAGTCCGAAGAAAGACGGAGGCTGGAGGATGTGTACCGACTTGAGAGTGATCAATAAGATAACCATCAGGTATAGATTTCCATTACCGAGGATGGATGATTTAATGGATTGTTTAAGTGGAGCAATTTTTTTTTCGAAAATTGACTTGAAGAGTGGATATCACCAGATTCGCATGAGAGAAGGTGATGAATGGAAAACAACATTCAAAACAAATGAAGGGTTGTATGAATGGCTTGTTATTCCATTTGGCTCAACAAATGCACCAAGTACCTTCATGAGGTTGATGAACGAATTCCTGAAGGAGTTCATTGGGAAATTTGTTATCGTATATCTGGATGATATATTGATTTTCAATAAATCAGTGGGTGAACACTTAAAGCATTTGGCTACAATGATGTAGAAGCTACAGCAGGAGAAGTTGTTGATAAACATGAAGAAGTCCTCATTCATGAAGACAGAGCTCATTTACTTGGGATTTGTTATTTCGGAAAATGAGTTGAGTATGGATCCAGATAAGGTGGAGGTAATAAAAAATTGGCCATCACCAAGGAACATATTTGAGGTGAGAAGTTTTCATGGGTTGGCTAGTTTCTACCGAAATCTCATCAGGAATTTTAGTGGAATCAGTGCAGTGATGATGGATACAGTGAAGAAAAGACATAAATATTTTCACTGGACAGAAGAGGCTGAGAAGAATTTCAATCTATTGAAACAGAAGATCATGGAGCAACCAATTCTGGTGTTACCGGATTTCCGAAAAACATTTCAAGTGAAATGCGATGCAGGCGGGTTTGCAATCCAGGAAGTCTTGAGTCAGGAAGATAGGCTGATTGCATATTTCAGCGAGAAGCTGAATGAAGCGAAAGTGAAGTACTCCACATATGACAAGGAATTTTATGCCATCATTCAGGCATTCAAAAAGTGGAGGCACTATTTGATTCCAAAGGAATTTGTTTTGTATAGTGATAACCATGCATTACAGTTTGTGACTCAACAGAAGAAGTTGAATTAGAGGCATGTTAAATGGGTTGAATACATGCAGAATTTCACTTTTGTAATTAAACATATTTCTGGTACTGCTAACAAAGTTGTTGATGCTTTGAGAAGGAAGTGTTTGCTGTTGCAGGAATTCAAAGTCCAAACATTGGGTTTTGATGATCTCAGGGACATGTACGTAGATGATCCAGACTTCAAGGAAGCGTATGAATCAACTGAGAATTCAGTTCTTAGAGATAGAAGCTAGTGGGCCGAATACATGATCTAGGAAGGATTGTTGTTTAAAGGCAATCAACTGTGTATTCCAAATTGTTCCATGAGGGAGAATCTGCTGAAGAAGAAACACAATGGAGGATTGGCTGGACACTTCGGTCATGACAATAAATTTGCAAGGCTGAGCAAGTCATACTTTTGGCCAAGGATGCAATCAGAGGTCAAGAGATTTGTGGATAGATGCAAGATTTTCCAGCATTCGAAGGAGAGGAAGCAGAGTGCACGTTTTTATCAACCATTGCCCATACCAGAGAGGTTGTGGGATGCGATTAGAATGGATTTTGTATTATGGTTTCCAAGAACATAAAGAGGTTGTGATTCAATCTTTGTGGTGGTGGATAGATTTTCCAATATGGCACATTTTATCCCATGTTAGAAAACCAGTGACGTGACTCACATCGCGAACCTGTTTTTCAAAGAAGTCATTCAACTTCACGGCTTACCGAGGAGCATAGTTTCGGACAGAGATACGAAGTTCATAGGGAATTTCTGGAGAAACTTATGGAAGAAGATGGGGACTAACTTGTTATTTAGTTTGGCTTATCATCCTCAGACAGATGGACAAACAGAAGTGGTAAACAGAAGTCTAGGAGATTTTTTGAGAAGCTTGGTGATAGAGAACCATAGTAGTTGGGACAATATATTGCCACAGGCAGAGTTTGTGTATAACGACTCAGTGAACAGGAGTATAGGGAAAAGTCCATTTCAGATTGTTTATGGTATGCAGCTGAGGGGAATTTCTGAATTGAGGGATTCACTACAGACTGTGACTAGGAGCGCTAGTGCAGAAGAATTCGCTGAGGCGATGAAAGAACTTCACAGCCAGGTGAAGGAGCGACTGCTGAAATCAAGCCAGGAATATAAACATAGAGTCGATCAGCATAGAAGACAACTGCAGTTCAAGGTTGGTGATCTGGTTCTAGCACATTTGAGAAAGGAAAGGTTTCCGAGGGGAACATACAACAAATTGAAAATGAAGAAAATAGGACCCTGCAAGGTCTTGAAGAAAATGGGAGAAAAATCTTATGATATTGAATTACCCGATGGGATTGGAATTTCTCTGATATTCAATATCTCGGATTTACACCCATACAGAGCTGGGGAAACAGAGACTGGAAGTGATAAACAGTCATAGGTTCAGTGGTAAAAGTAGATGCCAGTTGCAGATAAGCCAAAGATGGAGAGGATATTGGATAAACGAGTGGGTAAGAAGACCAGAAGGAAAGAATATTTTGAATATTTGGTCAAGTGGAAGGGCCATCCAATTGAATATGCCAACTGGGAAACTAAAGCATAGATTCTGAAGCATGGACATACTGTGCAGGAGCTCATGGATAGGAGCCCATGAAGATTTTCAAGCGAGGGAGTATGATGCAGGAGCATCTCTCATGACAAGCGAGCCAGCGCAGAATGCAATCGGACAGCTGGACCAGACCAGCACAAGTTTTGAAATTGTCTTGAAGATAATGCGTCAACCTTAAATGAGATATTAAGGAGAGGCGTACTTTTTATTGTAATCAGACCTTGAGCCATATTCTCTCGTCTGAAGTAGATGGAGGCATTTATGTTGAGATGAAATAGGTAGATAGAATTTAATATTAGATTAGACAATTTTAGAAGAAAAGAGGGAAATGAGATATAGACACCCTCATTGTGCATTGTAACATAATTCTGAGCATAGAAGAGAAGCAGAGAGTTGTAGAAGAACACCCATGTACAGAGCTTGAATTAATAGAGGAGGTTGATTCAAATCCATGGTTTTGTGTTTGTTCTCTATGTATGTGTGCTGAGTGCTATGCTCATGAGTATTTGCTTCCTGTTATGCATTTGTTGTTATGCTATGTATGAATGATTTCTTGCTGAGTGTTTGAAATCTGAGAAAGGAAGTATAAGAAATGAGTTTCAATTGTTTCTCTATCTGAGCAAGGATTACTGGAAGGAGTGCAGTTGAAGGTGTCTGCAAGGAGTGCGTTGACAGAAGGCTCAGATAGTTTAACTTTTGTCCTCATTCACCCAAAAGTGCATTTGGGGCATAGGAGCCATGCAAGGAGTGCGCAGGCTAAGGAAAGTCTCAGTTGTGAATCTGAGCGAAGCATTGAAGGACTGTTGTTGCAAGTGTGCGCAGAGTCGGAGGGTTCTCAGATATTTGAAGGTATCTGAAGGTTGCTGCAAGGAGTGTGTGCAAAACAAAATATTCTCTAAGACTCAGAGCCGTGAGAAAGCTCAAGAAGGATAGGGCCTTCAAGTGGTTGAATAACAGTGTGGGGGAGTTACGACTGGAAGTGTCTAGGAGGCATGGTGAGTTGTGAGAAGGGAGAAAACTTGGTCCTCCATAGGAATCACCAAAGGGGAGAATCAACGGTCAGGAATCAGTGGGGAGGATTAGCGAAATCCTGCCAGCCGTCAGATCCGTCAGAGAAGCGAGGAGGATACGTTTACATCCGGAGTTTAAGCTCTACGGATCGTGATCCATTAGATCATCAACCAGTTACCCATCAACCATCCGTTTGATAGGAGTTACACAGGGTTTAAATCTTCATGAACCGAGGGGAAACCTCAGGAACATTGGGATATTGAGGCGTTGGAGTTTGGGAAATCAGGGATCCCATGGACCAAAGATCGGTAAATCCATCGTGGAAATCTCGACGAGCTCAGAGCCGTTCATCTGTTGGGACAGGTGGCAGGGACTAGGAGTCATTGGTATATCATAGGTTCAAAAGTCAAGAGCTCGAGACCTTTTTGAGTTCTGAAACAACGAGGGGATCATAGCAGTGGATCTCGAGTGGGACACGTGCCATGTGATCATTCAACCAGGGATTCGGTCATCGGGGCTCATATAAGTGAGTGGTTTGAATTTGTGTTTGGTAAAGTCCAAGGTTCGATCTGAACTGTCCATTATTTTGGGACGCGTGTCAGAAGATCTGAAGAAGTCAAGGTTCGGCATATCGGAGGTCTCGAGGACAGGATACTCTTGCAATTTGGAATCGCAAAACACAATATCCCGATAGAGGTAGAGTAGTGTGGGACCATAAGAGTCAGAGTGGAAGACAGGTGGCACAAGTTATCGGGGTTTCGCAGTGAGAAGTGCCAAAACATTGACATCAAGACTTGCGATCCTGCAAAGTCTAAAATCCAGATAGAAGTGACGGGAAGTTTAGGGGACAACTCACGCATGCATCAGAGTTTTGGCATATCAGGCATCGGGAGTCAGAGAACTGAGTTGCTCGACATCACGAGTGTCGAATTCACGATAGGGAAAGTCCCGATAGAGGAAGGAGAAGGTCAGCATTGACTGATCATCGGGTCTCGGGGATTCGAGAGTCCAGTGCTCAACCTTTGGCATCGCGAAGTCGTGAAGTCCAATCTTCTGAGTGTGAAAGGAAGATCCAGCGAAGGTTACTGTGGGTGCAGGTTTCCATATAGGCAAATAGAAGAGCCTTAGAGTTCTTTGGGCCGAGGAAGAGAGAAGATCCTGTGAGCGCGGATGTGCTTTTGAGCGCTTCTGCACCAGACGAGCGCTACATGTCAGAAGAGGTAAGTTTTAGGAGTCGATTGCTACCAAAAACTCTAGGGTAAGGCACCTCCACAGTGGGGTAGCCCCTCCCAAAAATGAAGAGGAAGCTACTAGAAAAATAGGGGGGAGAACGTAGTGAAATATTTTGCCAGGTTTCTAGTGAAACCATGGATTAAAGATTCATTTAAGGGAAAGGCGATGGGTTGTTCCAGGATGCTCTTATTAGTGATATGCTCTCCCTCTTTCCATGATAAGTCCTATGTGCTCTGCACACACAGATCATTCCTTTTGTGCTCTACTTGTTCCCACTATCCAACACTATGCGCTCTATGCCCTTATCGGTTCTCTGCGCTATGCACCAAATAGTTTGAATATGAGCCTTCTAATTCTTTCAGAGTTTGAGCTAAGAGATTAGCAATAATAATAATAATAATAATCTATTTTAAGGTCACGGCCAAGCCAACACACCAAATTGGTGTATGATACCCCCTTGTTTGTGGGACAAGGGACCCCCCTCGGCCCAACGATTTGACTGGTAAAGTCTACGAAGGTATACATACCCTACCCCCCTCTGGATTTGAACCTATGACCTCTTAAGAGGAAACACATGTTCTTAACCATTAGGCCCACTCAGGCTGTATATAATTGGGGCTTGATATTAATTAGGGTAATTTGATTAGGCACAGAGAGAGAAATGTGAAGCTAGAGAGGGGGTTTAACTCTGCATGAGGTAAACACAAAGGTAATCAACCAAAAGTGACACCAGATCAACGAGAGCATACAATCCAGAATATAACCAGAACAAATATTTTTTACCATTCTTATCAGCAGAGCACAATCGCAATTCGCCAGGGAAGCTTCTTAGATTAAGTTTCAAGTTAAGGGCAACAATCATTCTTACAAAAAATTGAAATGAAATTTAAATCCATCAAATCCAACCAATTGTTTGTTGTATGTATATATATAAAAATATTTTTCTTCTTCAATTAGATTACAATTATAAACATAGATATAAGATAAACAATCAATTACAAATATAGTAGCATTACATTGCAAAAATATCATAGAAAGAAATCTTCAACCGAAGGCCATGACCATACCAGTACAAATTTAAATTTTATACAATTAACATCTTTAGCAGAAATATTGTAACCGATGAGTTGAATTTCTAAGGTGTCCTCCCACGATATTGTTCCATCTAGCTTCTACTCGTCGACTGATGAGACCTTATCGATAACTCCCAACCAACGTTAGGGGTACTCTTCTTCCCACTGATCCCCCTAAGCCGCAAAGGGGGCACACACACAATACCAGAGAATGTCATCTCCCAGCTCACCTCGCAAGGTCAAGCTACTGCTCCTTACCCGAGCTGGGTGTCTCAACTCCCACAAGAGAAAGTTGAGTCAAAATGAAATTTCGGTAGTGTAACGTTACACAATCCAAATGTGATCCATACTCCTCTTCCATCATTTTTATAGATATTTCTTAGTCATTAGTTTCCCAAACCCTCATTAGATTCTTTTTTCATTTAATTAATTATGAAAATCCTCCCCCGTACACATGTCACCCGATCCCTTAGTTGCACCAAAAAATAAAATTATTAATTAATTAAATTTGCCTATTTCCCTCACCCACCTAAAAGAGTTACTAAAAAATCTCATCGGTGTCTCATTATTCCCTTATAATTCTTAAATGACTTATGCCTTACTTAAATCCTACTTGAGATCATAAATAGAAAGTTCCAAAGGCTAGATTCCTTACTAAGTTATACATTCCCCTTTTTCTTTAAGTTTCCCCTTTTCTTTATGCTTCCCTTTTTCTTTAGGTTTCCCCCTTTTCTTTAATTCTCCCCTTTTTATAACTAAGTTTAGAATTAGCAGGTTTAGACAAAAACAACCAATTACCCCTTTTACTAATTAAACCTTTATTAAAATTTCCACTTTAATTATTAAAGCTTGAATTTTATTCACCCCCTTCTTGTTACATGTCTAATTAGTGTTTTTTTTTTGTTCTAAGGTTTCTACTCAAACCTGGGTTTTCCATTCACTGGGCTTGGTGACAGTTATTAAGGGAAAAAATTGTTGTTAAACTTTACTTATCGCATCATTCATTTTAAGGCCGACCAGGTCCTAAGGAGGCATAGTTTTCTAGGCAATAGGTTTATTAACTTACCATAGATAGAATTGTGACATGCCCTTCAAAATGAACTACGTGCTCCAAGGGTGCCACTCGCCTTTTTCCACTTTATTTGCACGAAGTTACCTTCAAGATGCACTACTTTCTCCAAGGGTTCCACTCGCCTCTTGAATGAATTTGGTAGATGCCAAACCCTTGGAGTTAATACTTTGTTAGGTGATATTGTGGGAGACTAAGGGCCTCTAAGGAATAAGGACCCTGCCTTATTGTGTGCCCCTTAGAATCATCATGAGAAACTTTCACAGTCTTCCCTCATGGCATCCTGGGTCTTATTGAACTAGGTAATCGTTAACTTACAGTTTGATCCACGATGGGAGTGCTAGTAGGTTTTGGCAAGGCTACTGCCACACCTCTCCCTCAATGTCTCTAGTTGTCATGTTTCACCCCTTTACTTCAAATGTGAGTCTATTCGACAAGCTATCATTAGCCTGCATCCATCAACAAATCATGTCAGCAATAATGATCAACATCATAATATCTAATCATATATACATATGTCACATCAACAACATTCAAACCCTAACAGTCCACTCCCTGAATCAATCCAGAGTCCCAAGAGTTTTTTCGATGCCTCGGCATCCTCAACGTCCAGAGTCCTACACACTCAGGAGAACCCAGTCAATAGCACATGTCAATGTAAACACAAAAAAATTAACATATCATCAAATTCACAATGTCTCATAATCATAATCAAAATATCCAATAGTATAATGACCCAGATCACTTGCACGCAAGTGTCCTCAAATAATAAATCCACTCAATGAATGCAAGAGAGGGATGTTACATATAAGATAAATACTTTATTCCATGGGAAAAGTGAAAAAAGAATAGAAGCCACTAGGGTAAAAATGATTATTTTCCATGAGGACAAGTGTGAACCTACCCCCAAGAGTGTGGTAGGTTAGGAAACAAGCTAGAAAGAAGTTAGGCCAATAATCCCAAGAGTTAGGGAGAATGTTAACTGGAAAAGGAAAGAACATGCCTAGGCAGTCTATTATTCTTAACTTGGTAAAACAAGGTAGAAGAAACAAGTACGGTGTAAACATGACGTTGTTGAGTACTTTTGCAGATTTAGAGCTTGGTGGTTCCGAGAAAGAACCTAGTTCCGAAAAATTACCTGGAGAAGTTTCGTGACATTCTCATTTTCCTGTGGAATAAATTATTTGTCTTGGGGTTGACAAGAGTTAGCATTTTCTAGTTTCTCTGGTCTATGGTTGGGAGGAGTTGGACTCTCTCCTCAATTTTTCCTAGTAAATCTTTGTGGTTTAGATATGTGTATTCATTTTTGTCATCTTATTTCTTTAGAATTATTATCTCTAATATTTATAGTTTAGTTTATTGGTGAAATCATTTTCGTATTAGCCTGATGCTAATATTTATTATCATAGGATATTTTCTTAATAGTATATTGCTAGAGAAAACTATAATAGAAGAAGAAACCATGGATAATCATAGAAGAATAAACTATAATAGAAGAAGAAACTATAATAGGGGGCAGAACATAGTGACATATTTCACTAGGTTTCCGGTGAAACCATGGATTAAAGCTTCATTTAAAGGAAAGGTGATGGGTCATTCTAGGATGCTCTTATTAGTGATATGCTCTCCCTCTTTCCATGATAAGTCATATGTGCTCTGTGCACATAGATCATTCCTTTTGCGCTCTGCTTGTTCCCACTATCCAACACTATGCACTCTATGCCATTATCGGTTCTCTGTGCTATGTGCCAAACAGTTTGAATATGAGCCTTCTAATTTTTTTTGAGTTTGAGCTAAGAGATTTGCAATATAACTGGGGCTTGATATTAATTAGGGTAATTTGATTAGGCACAGAGAGAGAAATGTGAAGCTAGAGAGAGGCTTTAACTCTGCACGAGGTAAACACAAAGGGAATCAGCCAACAGAAACACGAGATCATCGAGAGCATATAATCCAGAATATAACCAGAACAAATATTTTTTACCATTCTTATCAATAGAGCACAATTGCAATTCGCTAGGGAAGCTTCTTAGATTAAATTTCAAGTTAACGGTAGCAATCATTCTTGCGACAAATTGAAATGAAATTTAAATCCATCAAACCCAACCAATTGTTTGTTGTATGTATATACATAAAAATATTTTTCTTCTTCAATCAGATTACAGTTATAAACATAGATATAAGATAAGCATTCAATTACAAATATAGTAGCATTACATTGCAAAAATATCATAGAAAGAAATCTTCAACCGAAGGCCATGACCATACCAGTACAAATTTAAATTTTATACAATTAACATCTTTAGCAAAAATATTGTAACCGATGAGTTGAATTTCTAAGGTGTCCTCCCACAATATCGTTCCATCCAACTCCTACTTGTCGACCGACGAGACCTTATCAGTACTTCCCAACCAACGTTAGGGGTACTCTTCTTCCCACTGAGCCCCCTGAACCACAAAGGGGACACACACACAATACCAGAGAATGTCATCTCCCAACTCACTTCGCAAGGTCAAGCTACCACTCATTACCCGAGCTGGGTGTCTCAGCTCCCACAAGAGAAAGTTCATTCAAAATGAAATTTCAGCAGCGTAACGTTACACAATCCAAATGTGATCCATAGTCCTCTTCCATCATTTTTATAGAGTTTTCTTAGTCATTAGTTTCCCAAACCCTCATTAGATTCTTTTTTCATTTAATTAATTACGAAAATCCTCCCCTGTACACATGTCGCCCAATCCCCTAGTTGCTAAAAAACTCCAATTATTAATTAATTAAATTTGCCTATTTCTCTCACCCACCTAAAAGAGTTACTAAAAAATCTCATAGGTGTCCCATTATTCCCTTATAATTCGTAAATGACTTATGCCTTACTTAAATCCTACTTGAGTTCATAAATAGAAATTTCCAAAGGCTAGATTCCTTACTAAGTTAGGCATTCCCCTTTTTCTTTAAGTTTCCCGATTTCTTTATGTTTCCCTTTTTCTTTAGGTTTCTCCCTTTTCTTTAAGTTTCCCTTTTTCTTTAAGTTTCCCCTTTTTATAACTAACTTTAGAATTAGTAGGTTTAGACAAAAACAACCAGTTACCCCTTTTACTAATTAAACCTTTATTAAAATTTCCACTTTAATTATTAAAGCTTGAATTTTATTCACCCCCTTCTTGTTACATGTCTAATTATTGTTTTTTTTTTTTCTAAGGTTTCTACTCAAACCTGGGTTTACAATTCACTAGGCTTGGCGACAATTATTAAAGGANCTAGTGAATTGTAAACCCAGGTTTGAGTAGAAACCTTGGTTTACAATTCACTAGGCTTGGCGACAATTATTAAAGGAAAAAATTGTTATTAAACTTTACTTATCGCATCATTCATTTTAAGGCCGACCAGGTCCTAAGGAGGCATAGTTTTCTAGGAACTAGTTTTATTAACATACCATAGATAAAATTGTGGCATGCCCTTCAGAATGCACTACGTGCTCCAAGGGTGCCGCTCACCTTTTTCTGCTTTATTTGCACGACGTTCCGTTCAAGACTCACTACATGCTCCAAGGGTTCCACTCGCCTCTTGAATGAATTTGGTAGATGCCAAACCCTTGGAGTTAATACTCTGTCAGGTGATATTGTGGGAGACTAAGGGCCTCTAAGGAATAAGGACCCTGCCTTATTGCATGCCCCTTAGAATCATCGTGAGCAACTGTCACGATCTTCCCTCATGACATCGTGGGTCTTATCGAACTAGCTAATCGTTAACCTACAGTTTGATCCACGACGAGAGTGCTAGTAGGTTGTGGTAGGGCTACTACCACACCTCTCCCTCAATGTCTCTAGTTGTCATGTTTGACCCCTTTACTTCAAATGTGAGTCTGGTCGGCAAGCTATCGTTAGCCTGCATCCATCAACAAATCATGTCAGCAATAATGATCAACATCATAATATCTAATATTATATACATATGTCACATAAACAACATTCCAACTCTAACAGTCCACTCCCTGACTCGATCCAGAGTCCAAAGAGTTTCTTTGATGCCTCGGCATCCTCAACGTCCAGAGTCCTACACACTCAGGAGAACCCAGTCAATAGCACAAGTCGATGTAAACACAACAAAATTAACATATCATCAAATTCACAATGTCTCATAATCATAATCAAAACATCCAATAGTATAATGACCCAGATCACTTGCACGCAAGTGTCCTCAAATAATAAGTCCGCTCAATGCGCACAAGAGAGGGATGTTACATATAAGATAATACTTTATTCCATGGGGAAAGTGAAAAAAGAATAGAAGCCACCATGGTAAAAGTGATTATTGTCCATGAGGACAAGTGTGAACCTACCCCCAAGAGTGTGGTAGGTTAGGAAACAAGCTAGAAAGAAGTTAGGCCAATAATCCCAAGAGTTAGGGAGAATGCTAACTGGAAAAGGAAAGAAACATGCCTAGGTAGTCTATTATTCTTAACTTGGTAAAACAAGGTAGAAGAAACAAGTATGCTGTAAACATGATGTTGTTGAGTACTTGTGCAGATTTAGAGCTTGGTGGTTCCAAGAAAAAACCAAGTTCCGAAAAATTACCTGGAGAAGTTTCGTGACATTCTCATTTTCTTGTGGAATAAATTATTTGTCTTGGGGGTGACAAGAGTTAGCATTTTTTGGTTTCTCTGGTCTATGGTTGGGAGGAGTTGGACTCTCTCCTCAATTTTTCCTAGTAAATCTTTGTGGTTTAGATATGTGTATTCATTTTTGTCATTTTATTTCTTTAGAATTATTATCTCTAATATGCATAGTTTAGTTTATTGGTGAAATCATTTTCATATTAGCCTGATGCTAATATTTATTGTCATAGGATATTTTCTTAATAATATATTGCTAGAGAAAACTATAATAGAAGAAGAAAATACAAGGTGATATATAGCTAGAAAATCTTTATTTAGTTTGTTACTGTCAATATTTGCAAATATTTTAAGTTTTTATCTCTCAATATTTTTATTTTCATTTAATAGAGAAATAGACTAACATGAGTAACATTTGATTGTAGGAAAAAAAACTAGTACGAGAAATATTCATTGCTTAAAGATTATCTTAAAAAAAAATTATGTATCATCTTAGAACAAAGCAAATTTCTTGTTGCTTATACATAAGGGGAAATTCTAGCCATATACTATATTCTCCTTATTATGTTCAAGGAATAGAAATAAATGGATAATCAATGTATATATAATCAGAAAGAATGAAACTTATATATTTAAAACATTTTTTAGCTATAGAATCGACTTTGAAATTATATCAACTTGTTCATACAACAAATGAGACAAACTACCATAGAGGTACCATAAAAATAATAAACAAATTTCTTTAGAATCCTTACACAAACAAGGTCGACCTTTAAACCTAGAAAATCAAGTCGAGAGTAAACAATTACAGAGTGAGATTTCATAAAGACAGGCGTGCGTAAGAACCCTTGCAAACTATGACAAAATTACTTTAATCATACTGGTGGTCACAACACAATAATGTAACCATAAATATCCTAAGGAACTACCAGCCTGCTTGAGGCGGTAACATTACATTTGTTACCTTTTGTTTCTAGTTCAAAACCTTGAGTGTGGATAGGTTATGGGTTAAACGTGTCGACACTTAACAAAGGGTATTTTTGTGGGTATCGTAAAGTACCTCCCCTCTGTAAAAAAGACAAAAGTATAGTTTATAGGTATAAAACTATAACGTTTAATGAAAGAGGAATGATTGATCGAGACAAATAGGTGATAAGTGACGGGTTTTTACCTACAAACAATTAAAGGGATTCACCCACTCTTGAATACAAAGCTCGATGCCATCTTAGAAATAACCATGATCTTGGTCTTGAGATCGCTAACCCTATGAAAAGAGACAAAAAATTAAATTAACTAGAGATGAATGAATGAGTACTATAGAGTGGATCATTCTAAAGCGAAAATATGAGATAAACACAATAACCTTACTTGTAGTGTTATGGAAAAATATTTCCGAACAAAACGAGGGTTTTCTACTTAGCATATCGGCTCAAGAGAGTAATTTAATCATGGTTTTGGAAGTGGGCATATTGTATTTGTATCAAACCCTTTCATAGAATAACCCTGGGTCGCCCTCCAAAAAAAATAAGAAAACGCATATTGTTAACAAAATCAAACTTAAAATATGATTCAAGTAAACTTAAGCATGTATGCTTGTGAGAAATGAAAGAACTCACATTACCGATGAACTTTCGCCTTTGAGCAATTTAACACAAATGGAATCAGGCATCCTTGATAGCAAATGGTATGGATACTGGGCATGGAATGACCACGATGAGTTTCGAATGAAGGGAGGGTTTTCTCTTCCAGAATTCACAAGGGTTAAGTTGGTTAAGTGGGATAAGCCATCTATGCTTTGGAATTACCCTTGCTCTCATTAAACACTACAGTACTAGAGCTGCAATGGATGTCGACCTTTGCTAGAGTGATGTCGACTCTATGTTCACGCGAGGCCACTTGTCATTAGGTAGATATAGTATGTTCTAATGTGGAGGGGGTTTGGTAGGTGAAACATAAGCCTATATTGATGATGGCAGTTATTATCACCTACATGTATTCCTTAATCAAATATCCATTATAGATCAAAGTTATCATTGTTTCCATGGTAAATTTTTTTGACCACAAATTGGAGGAGATAATGATATAGTGAGAGGGTTTTCTTGGATCATTTGACTCTAGTGGGGTTTAACCTAGCCCATATTCTTGTTAAATAAAGAGTTGAAATGATATCCATGATCATATGCTAAGTAATTAGAAACGACGAGTATAAGTAAGGTCTAATAGGGAATTATGCTTACATGTATTAACATTCAATTGCACCTTTTCCCATTTGACGTTTGTAACCTTGAAGGCTCTAGGATGATAATGAGTCCCTATATATTGGATCCAAATATATCAGTTGGGCGGACTAATGATATAACTCACATTCATGTCGAAATCAACAATCTATTTCATATGCATACCTTGGAAATTGTGTAAGCACTTCGACGAGTATTGCGACTTGATTTTTTTAACCTATCTCGTAAGAAGGAAATGGATTTATTAAAGAGTATTAATCATTCATCATGGCACCAAACTGTAGCTATAACTTTAGCAATGATGAGATAATGACTAGAAGTCTAGAAGTCCAGTATTTGCTTATAGTATACAATAAAAAAAAGTTTGGGGTGATGTTACAAATGGTATCAGAGTAGGTTCCAAACACTAGGGCCTTATGGGTTCAATCCATTGAAATTTTTTTCATTAATAAATTAAGCGATTATTGCATATTTATTTAATAGAAGATATTAACATGAAATTTTTCCTACATTTATCAGAAACAACAACAACAGACACCATGGTTGAAGAAACTAGAAAACCAACACCAAGTGTACCTAACAATGGACAACCTCAAAATAATTTTTTAGAGATACTTGAAAAATTTTAGATCATTAAATATGACAATGAAAAATTATTGAAAGCAAGTAGGGAGCAAGAGGAACTAAATGAAATCTTACTCAAAAATATGAATGAGATGAAACAAAATAAGAATGTAGGACATACCTCTAGTAATGCTAAGAAGGAGGTCTCTAATTATGAATATCACAATCGAAGGTAACACCCGATGTTTAGTGATAAATTAGCATCGATGATAAGGAAAATAGAAATAACAGTTTTGAAGACAACACCTTGCAAATGAAATCACCTAAAATTAAGAAAATGAAATGGCATACAACTGAATTGATTGGTGAATTTAATAAAAATCAAACCACCCAGTTTTGATGAGGAAACTAAAGAAGAAGTAGAAGATTGGATCCTAAACATGGGGAAATATTTCCAAATTTATGATTATTCTGGGAATTTAAGGGCCAGATTGGCAGTATATCATTTGAATGGGAAACGTGTGAATTGGTGGCAAGAAACAAATATAGTAAAAAAAATTAGGAGCAGTGAAATCACTTGGAAAATATTTAAGAAATACTTTAAACAAAAATACTAATAGAAAAGTATTTTGATGAAAAGGATAAAGAATTCCATGACCTTAAACTAGGATAGATGACCACCAAAGACTTTGTTACCAAATTTGTAAATATGATGAGATACATACCTTACCTTATAGAAGAGAAAGAAAAGGTACAACGATTCATAAATTATTTTCCTCAAGCATATAAAGATAAAATTGAGTTCCTTAATCCTAATACAATGGGCAAGGTAATAAGATACATTAAATTGTGCTATACCCAGTTTAAAAAAAGGTCTGGAAATACAAAAGCATGGCAAGATAAGAACATAAATAGTAAGTTTGATCGTAGAAAGAAACAATTTAAGTACCCACGTCATGCATTGCAGAGTGCACCAGTTAAACGTAAAAATTTTAGTGTACAACAACAAAGTGTATCAGTTCAAAAAAACAATAGACCAACTGATTCAGTAAAAAAACCATCTAGACCACAATTGCAATGTTGGGGTTGCAAGGAACATCACCTATATAGATATTTTCCTTTGAATAAGAACAAAAACTTGACGATGGATAATGTTCAGGAGTTAGTAGCAGTTAAGGACATGGCAAGATGCAATCAAAAAATTAATGCGGCTTTGGAAAATCGACAAGCTTACCATTAGTCTCCCATGGTAGAAGTTGAAGGTGAGATAAATAAATAAAAAATCTTTATTTTAATTGACCCTAGTGCAAGTTTAAGCTATGTTTCTCCTATGGTTGTTGAGGACTCCAAATTGAATAAAATAAAACATAATAAGTGTTGGTTAGTACAACTAGCCACCGGTAGTAAATGAAAAGTAGTTGAACTAGTCAAACATTGTATGATAACAATAGATGGAATGGAAACAAGTGTGGATTTGAATATATTACCCTTGGGATCCTACGATATACTCATAAGCATGGATTGGCTTGAAAATCATGCAGTTGTAGTAAATTGTAAGAACAAAACTTTTGATTTCCTAGAAGAGTTAGGACATAATAGAACCATTAAAGGAATACCTTGTGGTGTATTAGTAAGGCATATTTATGTTTTATGGTTGAAACAAAATTCTAGAAAGGGTTGTGAAATATATGTTGTATATATAAATAAAAGTCTAGACAAGATGACTGATCATTTTTTAATTGATGATCCAATATTAAGTAAGTTTTAGGATTTATTCCCATAAGGAATTCTAGGACTACCTCGTAGAAGATATATAGATTTCACAATAGATTTGGTACCAAGATCAACACCAGTTTCTAAAGTGCCAGATAGGATGATTGTTCCTGAATTGAAAATGAAACTTCAGGAGTTGTTGGACAAATAGTATATCATACCAAGTGTGTCTCCATGGGGTGCACCGGTCCTATTTGTGAAAAATAAGGATGGAACTTTTAGGTTGTGCATTGACTATCGGCAACTAAACAAAATGACAATAAAAAAATAAGTACCATTTACCTCGTATTGATCACTTGTTTGACCAAGTTGGAGAAGCTAAAATATTCTCTAAAATATATTTAAGGCCAGGTTATCATCAAATTAGGATAAAAGATGAAGACATACACAAAACTGCTTTTAGAACCAGGTATGGACACCATCAACTTATAGTGTTACCCTTTGGGATAAAAAATGCTCCTACAACATTTATGTGCCTCTTGAACAACATGTTAAGAAAACACTTGGATAAGTTTGTGATAGTGTTTATATATGGTATCATGATTTATTCCAAAACAAAGGAGGAACACAGAGAACATATGGATTTGGTTCTGCAAACCTTAAGGGAACATTAGTCTTATGCAATGTATAGTAAATGTGAATTTTATCAGGTGCAGTACTTAGGACATGTGATTTCAGGAGAAGGAATTTTTGTTGACCCTAAGAAGGTCAAATGCATCTGGGATTGGCGAGTTCTGAAAGATTTTTCGGATATTCAATCTTTTATGGGGATTATAGATTATTATAGGAGATTCATTGAAGAGTTTTCAAAATTTTCTTACCCTATTACATCTTTATAGAAAAATGGAACTAGGTTTAAATGGACAGAAAAATGTCAGGAAAGTTTTGAAAAGTTAAAACAATTATTAACCACCACACCCATATTAAAAGTATTATATCCACACGAAGAATATGTAATATGTACAGATGCATCTAAGCAAGGTTTAGGGGGAGTACTAATGCAGGAAGGGCATGTAGTTGCATATGAGTCAACAAAGCTAAAATATCATGAAGAAAACTATGCTTTGCATGATCCCGAGTTTATAGCTATTTTCCATGCTTTAAAAATGTGGCGACATTATCTGTTAGAAAACAAGTTTTTTTTTTAAAACAAATAGTGTTAGTCTCAAACACTTTTTTAATCAAAAGCATTTAAATGCCAGACAAGCTAGGTGTTTGATTTTCCTAAGTGAGTTTGATTTTGTTATAGAACACATGAAAGGAAAGGAAAATAAGGTGGTACATTCCCTTAGTAGGAAGATAAATGTAGTTTCTAGTAGAAACATCCAATCTGATTTAAAACAACAAATTGAAATGGGAGCAGAAAATGATGAGGAGTACCGAAAAATTCAAGAATACTGTCAAATTGATTCTATAACCAACAAAGAATAAAAATTTAGTTACATCATAGAATATTTATTTTTATATAGCAACAAAGTTTTTTTGTTAAATAATGTAGAATTGAAAAAATTAATATTAGGAGAGGTTCACAAGAAACCATCTTCAGACCATCTAGGGTATCAAAAGAAAATAACAATATGAAAGAAAGAATATTTTGGCCTAAAATGAAGATAGAAGTAGTAGAATAAATTGATATATGTCTAGAGTTCCAGCAGGTTAAAGCATAGCACCAACACTCAACTGCATTATTACAGCCCATACCCATTCTAGAGTGGAAATGGGAAGTGATTAGTATGGATTTAATCATCGGATTACCTATAAAAAATAAGCACTTGTTCGATTATGGTTGTGATTGATAAACTTACAAAAGAAACATATTTTGTTATAATAAATCCTATAAACACATTTTGTTACAGTATTATAAAGCTATAAACATCGCATAAATTTTTATGAAGGATTTTTTCAAGATGCATGGATTGCCTAAAACAATTATTTCAGATAGAGACACAAAATTCACTTCCAACTTTTGGAATAATTTG
>JASDQU010187703.1:9139-20484 GCA_032191745.1 Picea mariana
CATCATTATGGTACTCAACACCTACACTTTATGGATTTTGAAGTTTGACAATCCATGTACCATGTTCTTCAAGAGTGGAAACACTTTGTAGTGTAAGTGACCAAAGTTCCCATGCAAAAGTTCATACCTTGTCACTACTATGCACTAGAGCATCATTCTTCATTGGATCTACTTGTAATCTATGAATACCATCCACTTGAACCCATTTGGAAACAATATGTGTGGTGGTATTCGTATATTACAATAGGTTATATGAGTCTTGGTGTGACGAATCTGTGTATGAGTGTCGTGGTGAGTCAAGGCAAGTCATTTGACTCTGCCCAAGTTGTAAATCGAGTCGATAGTTCTCATATTGTAAATTTTTCTCAATAATAAAACTTAGCTAGGTGTTAGGCACTTTTTTGTCACCCACACTATATATGCATGTCTCTTATTTGTATCTCAAGTTTTCTCTTCGTTTCATGGATGTATTCCTAAATGAATAGGAGTTAAGACTATTAACAAATTGTCTAATTATACAAGAGTTGCACTACAGTAGGAGTGTGACTCGCCTATAGCCCATAATAGAGGATAGGTATGCTTTAGGTGAAGAGGAATAGTTAAAATGAAGTATCCTTGGTGTTTCCAAGGAACCAAGAGAGAAACATCGCAGTGTTGCATGCCCACAAGAGGTTCACGATTGTAATATTCAAGCAGGCACACTCTGGAGATGTGATAGATAGTATCATAGAATATTTGGCTCTTCACCACTATCGAAGTCAGAATGGTGGTGTTGAGGTGCAGTATAGTTGGTTTCACAGGTTTTTGCAAAGACAATGTGGGAATGTTCGCAGACATGGTGAACAATTCATTGGAGAGAACTAGTTCATCATATAGACTTTGCATCAAACTTATGATAGATATTTTGGTTGATGGTGTGGTTGAAGGTTGATCACGATGCACACCTTGTATAGATCGAGAGAATAGTTTGTGGTGAAATGAAGCACATGGACAAGGTGGGTGATCGTAGAGTTCATCATAGGAATTGTCACAAACTTGATCGTCGAGGAAGTCTAGTCATAGACTTGGTTGGTTTGATTTATGATATAAGTAAGTGCCAATAATGTGTGCAAACCTTAATAAGACTGGGTGCAAAGTTCATGGGGTGAACTGAGCACTTAGGAAAGGAAAATAAAGGTAGAACGTGTTTCATATCTAACTGCAGAAGTGATTGCAGAGGGTGATCACAAAGGGGAGAAGTTATAGGTTGCATCAATTTGAAGCACTTCGGTGTGTTGGATGACCTAGGGTGACCTAGAGTGGATTCATAGCAAGGAAGTTGGTTGGGAACATTTGTTTCATGACATATGTGTGTTCTGCGTCTCCAAAAATAATAGTTGATTTGATCTAGGTTTTTGGATGAGTGAGTCAAATGCAACCTTCGAAAGAGGTAACTCTTTGTATAGTTATGCAATTCAGCTAACAACAATATGATTTGGCATTTAGTTTCCATGTGCATGGTTCCTTGAATAAAAAGTAGTCAAGGTGTGAATATGGAAGGACATTGGATATGAGTTCGACTAATTGCATGATAAGTTTGGGAATTAAATGAATTTTTGAATTGGACGGATGGACTTATCCTTGTATCACAGTGAAGGTGATATGCAGTTTTGTGGAGCTACAGATAGTCATTGATGGGAGTTCATGAGGAGATTCAATGGCTTGGGAAAGTGCATGTCCATGACTACATAATTGAACCATGGGTGCAGCCAAGAATGTTGTTGGAAGAGGTATGTTTGGTTTTGAGTTCTTTCATTTCCTAAGTTTTGTAGTACGTTCTTTGAAGGGAAGTTAGATAACTTGGTGGTTCAAGTGTAATTCATTTATGTGATGAAAACTGAGATACTTGAGGGTGTCTCAAGTGGTTCAGATTTGAAGATGTAATGTATCAGTTGGGGTGCCTTTACTTGGGTGAATGTACAAAGAGCTTGAGTGAATTCACAAATGACTTTGTTTTTGGGTGAATTCATAGTGTAGCAAGGTGAGGGGTGACCTTCCTTAGTATGAGGTTGTTTTTCTGATGGAATGAATTATGAAAGGAGGTGACCATTATTTGCAAGAGGGTGTTTAGACTCAAGGAGTGTGACAATTGGATTGGTCATTCAACTAGTTCATGACTTGGGTGAGAAAAACAACATGACTAGGGGGTCAAAGTACGGATGCACCAGTAGGTTCAAAGTAAAACACTTAGACATTGTGCAGGATCTCCCTCATGAATATTGGACGATGGTAGTAGTAGTGAGGCAAGGATGGACACATTCCTTAGTATTTGTATTTGGATGGAGTGGTAGAGATGCGAATAGAAAAGACTATGTTTGGGCATGGAGACGCACATTTCAAGAAGTGGATGTGGTAGTTGGATTGATCACTCAACCAATGTAGGGCTTGAGGAATGTAGTGTGTGAAGACATGAAAACATTGGTTGAAGTATGGGCATAACAACAAGGTCACAAGAGTTCAAGACTTAGACATTTTTCATGAGGTTGCAACAATAATTGAGGTGACAACAACAACAATAGAACAAAGTGTGGTTGTTGCAATAGTACAATGCTAGCATGGACATTGTGGACAAAGTTGGGGAAGAGACTTCTTTCCAATGCAGTAGACAGATTGATCGTACACAAATTTGGATAGAGAGTAGTGTGGATGGTTTCACAGGTTGTGGATGATTGCAGTGCAAGTTGGAAACTTGGGGTTTCCACTTCATAGGGAAACTTGGGGTTTCCACTTCGTAGGGAAACTTGGGGTTTCCACTTTGGCATAATTGTTGGAGATATTACACACTCACACAATATTTCTTTTCCTAGGTTGACTAATCTATGTTGAGGGTGCCCCTGGTTAGAGATATTCTCCCCTAGATGAGGGCACCACATACTCTTTAATCTTGAGTCAATTACACCTCAATTAGACTAGTGGAGTGAAGTCTTTCATGGAAACCTCAGTATTATCACCAAGTGTTGCATGCATACCTTGGTATCATCACTATGAGGGTGAAATTACCTAGGTATTATCGCCAGGAAGGAACCACACATTTGCATGTTGGATTCTCTCCTAACTCTACTTATGGTTAGTTAGTTAATTGATGATTGCATGGCCAGTTAACTAGGACTATGTAGCAATTCACTCCAGAGTCTATAAGTGAGTACTCACATCTCTCTAGATCACTATTATGGTGCATTAGTTTTCTCATGTAGAATACATCATCTATATTTTTACTATTCACTCATTAGTTAATACAATTCATTCTTTCTCTCAATATTTTATCTCTTCTCTTCTCTCTCTCGCAAGATTTGTGTGATTTTCTTACTAGCTAGGTTTAGTGTGAAAAATTCACATGGTATCAGAGCCTTGATTGCTAGGAGAAAGCACATACGAATTTTATTTGTAGGTTCAAGAGGAAGATGCAATCAGAAAGGATGAACTACTTGTTGACAATACTTCTCGTTCCTCATAACTACTTTGAGTGGAAGCTAAAACATCCACATCATCTAATATGTAGAGGCTTGTACCAGATTTCCATGGCTACAAAGGTGGAGCCAACATAAAATATCGAGAAGAATAGGTATCTAAGTGTATGGTTGAGGCCTGCGACCTCATTTGCATGTTTATGTCCTCGAAGCTTTTATTTCATATTGAAGCTTGTACCACACCAAATGAGATTTGGACAAAGTCAGAGGATCTCTTTGGAAAACAAAATGAAATGAGAGGCCATATGATTGAAGTAGTGTTGAATTACTTATATCTGAGGAATTTCGATATCATATGGGACTTATTTACAAAGTTCAAGTCCCTCATCCTTCATATAAAGGGATTTGGAATGGAAAAATCCACTCAACATAATCAATTAATCCTTTCTATATTGGCAAAACTCAATTCATATTATGTTATTTTCATCTCAGTGTTCCATACAAACAAATTCACTTCAATAACAACCTAGAAAATGTTGACATTGGATCAATTATTAATTCTTTAATGCATGTGTATAAGCTCATCAATGGGGATAATCAAGGGACCCAACTGAAAATGTCAAATACTTCAAGGGACCTCTTTGCTCATCATCTCAGGAAGAAATATGAAGTTTTTAATCATATCAAAGACTTCAAAGAATATGCAGAGACTTACTCTGAGAGGAATATCAAAATCCTCTACACAGACAAGGGGGAAATATGTGAATTGATATGTCTAGCATATTTGATAAGAGGCAGGTATATAGATACAACACACAGTTCCTTACACTCCACAATAGAATAGAGTAACCGATTGGAAGAACATATCACTAAAGGAGATGGCCACTTACATTTTTCATGCAAGATCTCTACCACCCAAGATTTGGGTTGAGTCACTTAACTATGCTAACCACATTTAGAAAAAATCTCCTCATAAATCTGTCAAGGATTGGACTCTCTTTGAAGCATGGAGTGACAACAAACTAGAATTCACCCACTTCTGAATATTTGGATCATGCACATGGGCCCACATACCCTCTAAAAAGAGGAAAGCATTAGATCCACAAAGTACAACATGCATATTATTGGGATACCCAGATGATGTGAAGGGTTACAAGTTACTTGATCCCTCTACTGAAAGGATCATCATTGAGCATAGTGTTTAGTTTGAGGAAAGTCCCTTGCATACACCATTGGAGCCACATGCAGAGACCTCTGTACCATTTCCTGCACCAGATATTAGTGATGATGAGTCCACTCATTCAGATCATGGTTCAGATCTAAATTCTGAATATGATTTGGAATATGATAAGGATGTCGATGGTGAGCATGTAGGTGATGAAGCACCACAGATTCCCAAGTGGGAAAATACAACCATATAGGAAACAAGAGAACTTATAGGGGATCTAGCATAATAGAGGGGGAAAAGGTCCCAGATTGAGGATCCTCCTCATACATTCACAACTACTAAACCAATGATGCCCATGCATTTTTATATGGTTCTAGATTTAAACCCGCAGACCTATGCAAAGGCTACAAGGAATCCCTTATGAAAAGCCTCTATGTAGGAGGAGTAAAACTCTCTCCTCATGAACTAGCCTTGGGATCTATTTTTTCTTCCTTCAAATGGGAATCTTGTCATATGTATATGGGTCTATAGAACTAAGAAGGAAACATACGGATATGTGATAAGGTACAAGGCAAGACTGATTTCCAAAGTTTTTTAGTATATCCATGGGATATACTATGACGAGGCCTTTTCTCCTGTAGTAAATATGGACTCCATCTGATTGGCCCTTTCCATTGTAGCAGTAAGGGGATGGAAATTTCACTAGATGGACGTGAAGAATGCCTTTCTTCATGGGGATCTCTTGGAGGATATTTACATGGAGCATCCCTAGGGGTTCATACATAACTCATCATTAGTATGTCGACTGAAAAAGTCACTCAATGGCCTCAAGTAGGCGCCTAGAGAATGGTATGAAAAGATCGATTCTTACTTTATTTCTCATCATTTTGTGAGATTTATCTTAGTTATGAACATCTACATGCTAAGAACCTCAGAATCCTTGTTGTTATTAGTTCTCTATGTTCATGACCTCTTGATCAAAGGAAGGTTGGCCTCAACAATTACTGCGGTTAAACACATTATGCATGACAAGTTCTCTATGATGGACATGGTTCCACTACACTATTTCCTTGGTCTCAAGATCAGTCAGGATGATTCATGCACCAAGATATCTCAGTCTAAGTATGGCATGGATCTCTTGGTTAGATTCCTCATGATCGACTGCAAGTCAGAAGCCACACCCTTTCTATCTAGGGTACATCTTGAGGATGGAAAGGATACACTAGTGGTGGATAGAACCTTGTATCGACATCTTGTGGGGATACTTATATATCTCACCCACACCTGGTCGTATCTCTCATGTGTAGTAGGGAAAGTTTCTAGGTACATGTAGGAGTCGCATGAGCTACACTGGAAGGATACCAAGTGCATCCTCAAATATGTTCAAGGAACCACTGATTATGGGATCCACTATGCAACATGTTGTGCAATGGATCTCATGGGATTCACTGATTCTTATTAGGTTAGAGATTACATAGATCGCAATTCCACACCTGGGTACATGCTTAGTTTGGGTTCTGGTCCCATCTGTTGGTCGAGAAAAAATAATTCAGCTATTTCTATATCATCAGTAGAGGCTGAGTACAAAGGAGTGGTCAAAATCACTATTCAATAACTTTGGCTTCAAAACTTCCTCACCGAGCTCGAAATCCAGTTCCACCATCTAACTTTCATTTGGTGTGAAAAACAGAGTACTATCAAGTTTTGCAGAGACCCAATGTAGTGACAACAGACCAAACACATCGACATCCATATGTAATACATTAAATATTTGGTGCATGGCAAGATCATCAATTTGAAGTATTGTCCATCCACCAAATAGAATGAACACATCTTCACCAAGACATTTAGTGAGCAGAAGTTCCACCTTCTACGTGATCGTCTTAGAGTGAAGGACACAGTTACTTAGCAACTGCCTTTCTTCCTTCTTCATTTTTGATGCATTGTACTTTGAGAGGGGGGTTTCCCTCGAGGTTTTCCCTATTTTCTCTATTTTTAGTGTTTCAGTCTTAGATGCATTGTAAAATGGGTACTTAACATCACCTTTTTTTTTGGGACCCATTAATCATGTACATCCTAGTAGTGTTAAGGGGGGTGTTGGAGATATTACACACTCACATACTATTTATTTTCCTATCTTGAATAGTCTATGTTGAGGGCACCCCTAGTTAGAGATATTCTCCCCTAGATGAGGGTTCCACATCCTCTTCAATATTGAGTCAGTTACACCTCATTTATACTAGTGAAGTGGAGTCTTGCATGGCAACCTCGGTATTATCACCAAGTGTTGCATGCATACATCAGTATCATCACCATGAGGGTGCACTTACCTTGGGATAATCACTATGAAGGTGCCACACATGTGTATGCTAGAATATATCCTCAATCCACTTGTGATTAGTCATTTAACTGATGATTGCATAGCAAGTTAACTAGGAATAGGTGGCATTTCACTCAAAATTTTGTGAGTAAGTCCTAACATATCTCTAGATGATTACTATGGAGCATTAGTTTTCTCATGTAGAGTATATCATGTGTATTTTTACTATTCACTCATTAGTTAATACAATTCATTATTTCCCTCAATATTGTCTCTCTTATCTTCTCTCTCTCACAATCTTTATATGATTTTTCTACTAGCTAGGTTCACTATGAAAACTTCATAAGAATTTGGGGTTTCCAGTTGACACAAAACTTGTTGTTTCCAACATAATTAGTTATGATGGGGGGCACAAGTTCGGGAAGAGACTTAGAGATCGTATATTTTTTGGATGTTGCTAGGGACAACAACAACTTGAGGTGGGGCAGGATGTAAGGTCTTTGACTATAAGGGCATGGATACCCTCACCCAATTATTGAAGGATGTGGAACTTGGGGTTTCTCCAACACCAAATATCCACACTAGTTGTGAAAGTGGGCACCTTGGGCATGTGAACACACCAATGGGCTTGCCCAAGAATGAGGTGAAGCATGGGGCATAAGAGACAAAGATAAGGGGTGCACCAAAGAGGTTGGGGTGTGCCAACATGAGGAGCACACCAAGGTTGGGGTGCACCAGTCCCAAGGGACACGATTGTTGATGGGCACAAAGCGCCATTTGGGCACACCTGGTCCTTGAATGGGTTTTATGATTTGTTTGGACATGAAGGTTTGTGAATGGGCATGACAAATGCAAAGGTCATGACAATTCATGATGGTGACCTTTGGAGTCCATATAAGAGAACAAGGTTTCACAACCAAGGAAGGCATATTTTCACAACAAGGAGAGAAAGATCAGGTCTGTGATTCTGAGGAAGACTTGGATGAAGAGGGGGGAGCTCCCTCAAGGAGCCAAGTTGTTCCATATGGGAGGACTTGTACTTCCTTGAGGTGATCCTATGGGAATAGTTGGGGAGACCTTATTTTGGGATAAGTTTGGGGAAGTCGTGTTGCAAGTCTGAGGGAGGCATGCTATGAGACAAAATTTTAGGTCTATGCAAATTCTTGTGGTAGAGAAAGGATAGTGAGTATATGGTGGACACATGTTTGGGGTGCTCTGCAGGTGTTGTGAAAGTTGTTATGAGGGATGAGTCATGGTGAGGCAAGTCATGTGAATTTGCTCAAGTTGTAAATTAAGTCAATGGTGCTCACATTGTAACTATTTCACAATAAGAAGACTTAGTTGGGTGTTAGGTACATTTTGTGCCACCCACACTATATCTATGTGTCTCTTTTTTGTTTCACAAGTGTTCTCTTCATTTCATGGATGTATTCTTAAATGAATAAGTGTTAATGCTGTTAACAAATTGTCTAAGTATACAAGAGTTTCACTAGAGTAGGATTTTGACTCACCCATATCCTAGAATAGAGTATGGGTATGCTCTAGGTGAAGGGGCATAATCCAGTCGAATTATTCTTGGTGTTGCCAAGTAGCTAAGTGTGAAACGTTGTGGTTCCACATGCCCTCAAGAGATGCACTATCGCAAGATTCAGGGAAGAACAATGTGGGGACATGACACTTTTCATATATATTTAGTTATGAACCCTTGCTACAAATTGTATTGAGTTGAAATTTCTCTTTTTCAAATCATGCAACAAAAGATTCAACCTCCCTTGGAATTGAAATTCATACTAGCCAATTGAGTGAATGTGTCTACAAATCGTATGGACTATCTATCACCATTGAGTCACCAACAATGTTATTGTGGACTTAACCTATTTCCATCAAATCACTTTGTGTTGAGTTTCTTATGAGATCTTGCTACACACATTGTATTGAGTTGAAAAGTGTCTAGTTCAAATCCTAGTGCATGAGCTTCAACCTCTCTAGGTTCTGGAAATGATGCTTGCCATGTGTGTTTCTCTAGTCCTTGTGGAATTAGTATGCCACCATCAAGTTACTTTTTAAAGTGATTTTTTTAGTTGGTTGCAAGCCCTTGATACACACATTGTATTGAATTAAATGTCTTTGATTGCAATCCTATGGTGAAAATTTTGACTTCCATAGTATGATATTCGTTGGCTAGGTGTATATGTACACTGTACTTGTGGACTTAGCCTCTTTCCATTAAGTGATATTTTAAAGTGATTCATACACATAATTGGTTATCATCCCTTGCTACATACATTTTATTGAGTTAAAAGGTTCCTATTAAAATCTTGGGGTACAAAATTCAATCTCCCCTAGAACTAAAAGTGATATTTCTTGATTGAGTACCTATGTGTACAATTCTTGTGGACTTAAACTATTTCTATCAAGTCTCTTATAGAGTTATTGTGAACTTAACATATCACCATTGAATCGCTTTAGGTGGTGTTTGTTATGATTCCTTGCTACATACATTGTATTGAGTTGAAAATTCTTGATTTTAAATATTGGGGCAAGAGCTTTGACCTCCCAAGGTGTTAACACAAATACTTGGCAGTTGTGTGTCCCCATTGCTCTTGTGGACTTAAGCTGTGGACAATGAGTCACTTTTTAAAGTGATTTTTTGAGTTGGTTATTATTATAAAATTAGCTAGATCACTAAATGATGAAGGCCTAAATAGGGCCGAGTCGCATAATTGAGCTCAAAGAAGGATACTCATAATAACACAATATGATAGTATCAATGAATAATCAGTGCCTCTAATGCAATGGAGTTCACCTCATATATGATTTTTCACTGAGCAAGTCATTTCCACTTATGAATGTGGGATACACTACTCTATACAAAAAGTGAACAAAAGCATAAACGATACCCTAATTTCATAAAGTGACTTTATTACAAACATAATCCTTATATCCTAAAACCCTCTCTTAAGGATTATAATACCGAAAGAAAAGCATACTAACTAAAGATAAAACACATTGATTGAAAACTAAAACATTAGAACCAAGCATTCTTCATAAGTTTCTATTTTGAAAATAGTTCTTGGACTAGGTAGAGCTCTATCAATATGCCTCATAACCCTCACCAAGGCTCCCAAGAAGAATTATCAAGTTCCTAGATTCCACCTCTCGAACTCTTGACTTACAAATCTCCCAAATTATTGGACAACCATCCATATTTGGCTACATCTACAATGCTCCATCAAGTTGTCTCATCACTCTCATAAGGGTATAATTCCAAAGATTCACAAACTCCCAAACTATCGAAGTATCCATCCATGTTGAGTTTTATCTACAATATATCCCTTTCTATTTTCAAGGTGTAGCGCCCCCGGCCATCAACCCCACGGTCGGGCCAATGCTACTACGCAAAAAAAAACTTCTGGAACACATTATGCATTCTAATGAACTTAAAACGCTTAATTACAGTTAAACACAGAATTAATGCTAGCATTTTAGAGTTAATGGAAATAAAAATAATTCATATGCATAACAAAATACGTGATAACATTGCAAGAATCATAGGTATGCAATTTAATTAATTACAGAATTACAAAACATAGTGACACTTATCTCTGAAATTGTCACGCACCACCAACTGCGTGTAGGCCTTCCACGAACCTCCCAGCCTTAGACCATGATGCTCATCACTCTCAATAGTAGGTCACCCCCGAGCTGGGACTAAGCTCCACCGAGTAAGGAATCCTAGGCTAGGTAAGGTTTACAGAAAGAATACACGTAAAATAAGGAGGATTCTCTCCCAAGAACCACTTATGCCCACTGCCCATAGACTCTCCTTCCCCACATGCCTGTCCCACCCCAGGAGTATACACCTTCTCTGTCACCTAGACAGTCCTTTAGCTGCTAACCTCCCTTGCCTTGGGCTTCAACAACAGACCGGACCGGAAATCTCCGAGCTCTGTGGCAACTACAGGGTTCCTTCCAGGAGCTCTCTCCTTCCTCCGCACACTCTCTCACCTGGAGAGAGTCGCTCACAGGCTTGGTAAAACCTACCTCTTCAACAATAATCACCTCCCTCACCTGGAGAGAGGTTACACACAGGTCATACAACCAGTTTCCTTAATCTCATTCTCGTACAAAGAAGAAAAATAACAAGGCTCAGGAATGAACATACAACAGCAACAAACCACACCCAGCCAAGAACTGTGTGGCCGCCACAGTCAACTAGGACAACAACCACAGGTTTCCCAAACAGATGATAGACAGACGCTTCAACCCAACCAGGCTCAACAATTACGGGACATTCGGTTTTCCCAACCATCCATACAGAACAGACTCACGGTTTTGGGTTTCGGGGATGCATGATAAGAAATCCACGCTAAGGTTGAACACAGACTCGACGGTTTTGACAGAGGGTGTA
>JASDQU010187704.1:3010-20484 GCA_032191745.1 Picea mariana
TTTGTAGGTTAAAGTAATCTATAACATAAATTTTGATAAGTGTTTCAACTTTAGTGATCTATAGTTTTAGGTTAGTTTCTAGAGTGCAAAATCTTCTCAACATGGTCAAATGTTTTATGGTATTAGAGTGCATTTAATGAAACATTCTAGGAATTTGTGTATGTATAGTAGGGATGCTATGTATGATAGGGAGATATTGAGAGGTTTTAGGGATGATATGTTAAAGATGTGTTCTTGATAATATCATTGTGGTATTGTGATAGGTTGCTTTTGGGTTGTTGGCATATTTTCTTTAGCAGGTTTTTCCAGGAGCAATGGTATGGCTACATTTAGTCTTAGATATGAATACAAATTTTAAATTTCCCTCTAAGTTCATCCCATGGAAGTGTTAAGCATAGATGATGTTGGAAGACCATGATCTTTGGTATTCTATGGAGATGGTAGAGACTACAAATCATGTGTTGTTAGTAGAACATAAAAATAAGATGGCCAAGACAAAGTGGATCACTATCCCCCACATAATTAAAGACCATGAGAAAGAAGATATTTGATGATATCGTCACTCTATATTAGAGTGAGAGGATGAATTTAAATAGTCTATTTTGGAATAAGCTTAAAACCACACAAAAGAGAAATATAGATATTGTAGCCATCTACTTGATGAATATTACTAAACTCCATGATCATCTTGTAACAATTTCAGAAAGGGTTAAGAGTGAAAAGCTAGTTCCCATAGCCTTAAATGGGTTTTCTTCTATGTGTCCTTTTTTTATAGGGGTCTATGTACTATAAAAGTTTCCCACCTTTAAAAAACATAGAGGAGGAGAAAAATATTACCATAATCAACAATATGAAGAAAGGAAACAATAAGGGAGGACCCAAGAAAGTTTGAAAAGGGGAGAAAGGGGATTCATATTCCTCTAATTAGGGAAAGAAGGTCCTTAACCATATCAAGTGTTTCAAGTGTAAGATGTTTGGCCACTATGCTTCTCAATATCATGAGAAGAAGGGGAAGGGAAAGTAAAACACAATAGACGTATTTTATCCAAGCTTGAGACACTCTTATCCATTGTCTCATCCATTTCATCTAACACCATTTTTGGTGTTGGATGGTGTGTGGACAATGGAGATTCAAGAGTTGGAGGAATGCATGCAAGTAAACTTCGTGATGATGCCACATATCTAGTAGTAGGAGTGGGATCTATCTCATTGCATATCCCATCAAGTGATATAATTGATCTTACTAGTGTTTTATATGTACCTAGTTTAACTAAGAATCTCATTTTAATTTTAGTAATGATGGACTAAATTAGTATTTATTGTTGAGTTTGATGATTATCATGTCCTCATGTGAAAGAGATTCCTAGATCCTAATTGGTTTTTGGCCAATGGTATTTGAGAGGGTGGTGTGTACAAGCTGCAAAGAGATCCTATGAGAGCCCTAGTGCATGAAAATGATAACTTGTGTGAGCTTTAACACAAGAGGGTAGGTTTCTTGCACTATGAAGTGTTGCCAATCTTGAAGGACATAGTTCAAGGATTGTTGAAATTCAAGGTTAAGAAGAAAGTAAAGTGCAAGGGATTTTCACTCAGTAAGCATGTGAATGATTATTTTCCTAGAAGAAAACATAGGTTAAGATTTATTCTTTCCATACTTCTTATTAGGTAAAATATAGTATGTTTCATTCATTGATCATTCCTATAGGAAGTCCTAGGTTTACTTTAGTAAGACCAAGGATGGGGTCTTAGGGAAGTTTCAAGAGTTTGAGGCTCTTGTAGAAAATCAAATAAGAAAGAATATTAAGATGATAAGTTCTAAAAATGGAGAGGGTTATACCTTTGAGGATTTCAACACTTTTTTATAAGCAAGTAGGAATTAAGGAGGAGTTAATAACGCCCTAAAACCATTAGTAGAATGGGTTATAAAGAGAAAGAACAAATCCATGATAAAGACAATCAAATCCATGATTCACGATCTAGATATACTCATGTGTCTCTAGGAATAATCATGTATTACAAATATCTACAATTTGAACATGTGTCATATTTATGAAGGAAATGACACTAGAATAGGCCTTTTGTTTCATCTTTTTTTTTTCAAGTTATTTTCTCCTTGCCATTTTCAGAATCTAAAAATGGTATAATATCCTTGTTTAGGGGCCATCACTCATTTATTTAGTTGTTTTTACGAAATGTAAGTCTTCTTCAAGTATAGGATTTCAAGCAAAGATATGAATATAAGACTAGTATGTAGAAGTTTATGACACATTAGCTTTTACAAATATTAATTATGTTGGCCCACTTGCATATTGGTTGATCCCAACTTAAAAATTTTGGATGAAATTTCAAGGGAATGACATTAGACAATAAAATATCTATCATAAAATGCCACTTGCTCTAATTTAGATCATACTATTCATCAAGAATCTCATACTATCCATCAAGAATCATTGCATTGATGAATTTCCTCACCTTTTGCCTTTGCTAGATGTTTGACAATGCACTCCTTGTCTTAGATTGATACCACACGAGGTGGAACAATGCGTAAGAGGTTCAGTTGTTGTAATTCTTGAGTGAAGTCTCTAATACGTTTACTCAGATGAAATGAACTTCAATCTTGAATATTATTGGCATTAGATAGTGCTAGAGCTAACTTGAGTTAAAATATATGATACACATTTTTGGAACATTTCTGTTTTTTTGCTGGGAATCTTTTCCACCATTTTTTATTTTAGATTTCTTTTATGTCCTATATATTCACAACAAAAATGAGTAAAACCAATATGTTCAAATTAATTCTCCTTACTAATCAATTAGTTGCAGCAAGCCATTTCGAGGCTGAGTCGAAATATTTTATGTAGTTCCCTTCGGAATTAGGTGGTCCTAGAACTTACATGTTCTAACCTCATATCTCTAACCTACCAATTCATATTTATGCCAATGAGCCTAATTTTTAGAGACCTTTGAAAGTGCGTTGTCTTTTTTTGAGAGAGTCCTTTTTTTCTTGGAGTCTTTTTTTAATTTGAACAATTGTTTCCATTTTTTTTTTTTGTAGTGGCTTGTTTTGAGGCTTGAGTTAGATTGTATTTTTTTAGATCCTTTACTAATTTGGTGGTCGTAGAACTTGTATACTCTAAACCAACATATCTAGCCACCAATTCTTATTTTATTTCATTGAGTTTACTTTTAGAGACCTTTTTCACTTGAATCATTTTCAATTTGAACAATTGTTGCAAGTACTTTTTCCATTTTCATTGTTTTTTTTTGTATGATATTTATTTTACCCATAGACAAGTGTCACCTCTTTATTTACATTCACATTACCATGTTATAATCCACCACTATAGGTGGAGTATAAATGGGAAATTAAGGTAAGGAAATGGGAAATTAAGGTAAGGTTAGTTCATCTTATTGTCTCAGAGTTAATTAAGTTGAATCACGGGCACAAAAATTTATTATATGTCTTTTCCATCGCCAATGTTATAAACATGTTGATTGTGGTCTTCAATCTTCTTTCTAGAAATATAACCAAATTGATTTTTTGTGCATCCACACTCTGCAAAAACCATATCTTTATACAAATCGACAAAGGATGTGTTCTTTTGAGATACTAGTCATTGATTAGTGGCCACATTAGTAACCTAGCTATTGCTTTTATTATAATAGTATTAACCAACCCTCCATGATGATCCATTCTCTCCTTAAGCAACTCCAAGTTCTAAGCTACCTTTTGTAATGAAAATCCTCCTTGTGTAGTTGAGGTGGCACTCCATCTCCCATGATATGCCCATGAATATTTTTATATATCTCATGCCTACATTTAGCAATAGATGCCTACATGTGAAAGAATTTTCTTAAAGGTGAAGGTATTTGTTGACAAGCGAGGATTGTTTGTATGCCATGTTATGGATTGTTCGTATTGTTGGCCAAGCATCCATGCTTATTTCCTTTTGTTTATTTTGTGCAAGTAACATGGCATGGTGCATCAAAAGGTAGCCTTAAAATATGAAGTAGTTGGGCTAAAGTAAGATATACTGATGTTGGAGGTCACATATTCATCCTTGATAGATTCCACATCCATTTTATCGATTACTTTAAGAAAAGTTATTGACTTCCATTATGCCACTAAGGTAAAGATGCCCTCATTCCAATGCTACACAACATCTTTTCCATTAATCATTGTCTTCCCACCAAAGTTGGATATGGGTTTTTTGTAGGATTTTTTTATAAATGGAAATATGCATAATTCTTATTCCTACTGTGGTCACAAATGCTTCCTGCATGTGACCAATAGGTTGTAGCTCCATTTGATTGGCTAATGATATTGAATAGAAAGGACTTAACAATTGAGGCAAATTGAACCGTTCTCATATCTTTCAAGGGAGAATATTAACACTCGACTCCCAATCCATGATAGTTTCGAAAATAGTTTGTTCGAGAATTTGTGTTGGCATGCATGTGTTAACATTCTTATTATGTACATTTTTATAATGAAAAAACTCAGTCTTGTGCTTGGTTTTGGACACTCCTAATGTTGGCGCTCTGGTGTAGATTCAAGAGATGTTGAGAATGCTTGTTCTAATTTAAAAACTTGCATCCCATTGAATATCACAATAATTCCTTTATTGGAAGTCAACTCTCTTAGTACTTTACTTTTGTTATTCCAAGGTCCAATTTATTGTTTTCAATCACAAAGGTTGTCTTGGATTTTTTGATTTTTCATACACTTGAAGGGGAGGTTGCCTTTTTCTAATTTTACGAGTTTTGGTCAAACCATTGAGAACTAGTTGGGCACGTGCTCACGTTACATGTGGCCGTGTTATCCAACCGCTACCACTATAACCTCCAGGTGTGCCCATGAGGTCCCTTACGCGGCACACATTGTAAGTCGGGGGGAGTTGAACTCAAAACCTCATGGAACTTCATTTTCACGGCACTTTCCAATTGAGCTGCCCCCCCGGGGATACGATGTGTGATATTTGAACTAATAAAGGTCCTCAATTTTCCTTGGAGACAATTTTGTGTTCTTGATTTGCAGGGAATTCCTCTTATAAGTTCATATAGTTCCCTTGTCTTTGATCCAAAAGATATGAAAAAGAAAGGTGATGACATTTGCAATGTTAGAATGTGAGTCCTTAGACAATCACCAACTCTAAGATCACCTTCTTATGAGTTTTCATTCGTATTTACTGATAAGGTATCATCCTTATCCACTGACGAGTTGTCAGTGAGATCTAGATGTAGGGGTGGTCAAATACATGCACTATAAATTGATATCATTGGATGAATACATGCATTGAATATGGCTTTTCCTCCAATTCTTGTCTTGTGTTTTGTTTTGTCTATTTCTTAACATGGTATTAGATCTTGTTGAAAATGGGTTGGGTTGAGTGAGTTATGAGCATGTAGCTTATATTCCTTCACTCTTGTTTCTTCAAAGCCCTACTTAGGGGTGGAATATACAGTATATGCCCATGGTAGGGTGGAAAATTTCTCATACACAACAAAGTTTTTGGACATATCCCTTGAATACTTTAGCTAATACTTATTCTACGTCATGAATAAAAAAAAATGAACATAAATAATAAAAAATAACATTAAAAAAAACCTTTAAAATATTAGAATAAAAAATATATGAAAAGAGGATGAGAGGTGAACAATTATATGCTTGGATTAAGGTGTCCAACATTCCCTTAACATTATACTTACTTTGACAACCTCTTCCTAATTATAAGACATAAGTTAGGTATGACTTATTTGTTACCTCTTTATTCCCTTTTATTTTAATGGTATCCATATTTTGTATTGATCAAATGAGGAATTACCCCGGAACTGATGCCATTAGAAATAGACTCAATCCTAAGGCCAACTAAGGATAAAAAAAAACACATGCTAATTAATCTAAGAATCAAGCATGCAAACAAACATTCTCACAAAGAAGCACTAGTTGGTGATGGAATCCAACACCACAGGATCGATGCACGAAGGCGCTGAGTTTCGGCGAGTGGGAAAGTTACGTTGACAACCTGCTTAACGAAATAACATCCTGGTGCAAGTTACCTCATCGAGTAGTGGGAAACCCTCCAAGGAGTCTGAGTGAGTTTAGCCAACGTCAATCCCAGGTACAACACCACCTTCCCTATGTTATCACCTTGGGTAGGAAGTATAAAATATTATGGCCTCTATGGTACCACCTACTATACCAAAGAAGATGGGGGACAGTCAACAATCGACACCAAGAACAAAACCATAGGGTTGATTACTCTTTCGGCCCCAATGCAACCTCGTGCTTGACCCTTGCGTTAGAAGGACTTCCCAAAGTCAGTGATATAGCAACTGGATTTCACTCCCTAACTCAAAGCTTTATGTTTGTTTAGTATCTTTGGAAAGTTATTCTCACAATCCTATTCCAAAGCTTTACACTTAAGCCAAGATGGGTTTGAAGAGCCCTAGAAAAGTTTCTAGATAAATTTTAATTAGCACTTGATTTTAGGCTGTTGTTACTCAAAGGAGTGGTCGTGAAACTGATGGCGTTTCGACTCCAATATTTAAACCATGCAAGAGGAAAATGAAATGCAAGAATTTCAACTTCGATGAAAACTAGCTATGGGAAGGAGAAAGAGGTTTTAAGCAAAGAAATAATTTCTTGATATATTACTATGTGTGCACTTCTAATGACAAAAGGTACGAGCTAATTGTCTAGATAAATGGAAGAAGAATTACTCAAATTTTAAAAATACCATGCAAATGTCATAGTTCACTTAGTACACCTATACAACATTGAATCAAATGTCATCATTTCTAACATACTAAACTATTATGAGTATAGAGACCACCATACACATCTTAAATACTCATAAGGATCACGGGGCTTCACCTTGTTGACCAATATATTATCATGTTCATTCATAAAGGGGGTTTTTTAATTATGAAAAATAGAGTCAATATATTGTAGGTATTGGGAACCTTGTTGAAGGTAACCCAACCTTGGAGAGAGATATAATATCACCTACATAACAAAAATTGTGATGTGAACATGTTCTATAATCTTATCAATGAGGCAAACATACCTATGTTCATGATGATAATCATGTTAATTACAGTATGAAACCATAACATGTGTAACATGATACATTTGAATTCGGGTCATAATACCTCTATGAAATAAATGTTACTTATGGTTGAAATATGTGATGAATGGGTGTTGCCTTCATGAGGGACCAAAACTATTATAATAAAAAAATCCCACTAGAAAAGTGCTTTGAACATGTTGATAGCTAACCATTGATGATCCTATGTTGATGGCTCAAAAACAATGAAAAATAGTCATATTACATGTTCATTGGTATTCAACTAGATCTAGCTATGGTCATCATTATGTACAAATTCTCCATGATGTGGTAATGAGATGTAGTCGAGCATGGGAAAATACATTAGGTTATAAATCAATATTGGAAATATCTGCCAAATGTGAACTCACCCACTAATGATTATGATTGGTACCAAGGTACCAAGTGTGAACCCACATGTTGTGAATAAATGTGTTCGCATCAAACACTGAAAATAACAATGTAATAAAGAAAAAATGATACAAATCCTTGTTTCATAAGAGGAATGTCACATAAGTATTTCAAATTTTTATGTTCTCTGGAAATTATTAACCTTGCCAAGACATAAGAGGTGGAAACATGGTGATCTTAGTACCCAAGAAATCTATGTTCCTACAAAACAAAGGTTAACAAATTTCCTTAAGTAGGGAAGGGATAGTGAAAACAATTACCATGAGAGCACAACATTAAAGCAAAGGTGAAATAGAGAGGAGACAAGAGGTGAGAGGATACCACACTAGGGTTGAACTAATTAAGGAAAGAGAGGTGAGGGGAAACAACTATTATAAGGGAGGGTTAAATTTGGAAATGCTAGCCTACAACTAGTGAGGGAATTAGAGGTGGAATTATCATGAGATGGCATCAATGAAGACATGAAGTGATGATGTTAAAAAGAACCATCAAAGGCATTGATGATGGTGAGGTGATATTATCAATATTTTGGAAAGGAACCATTGAAGGCGCTAATAATTGTAAGGTGACATTAGTGAGGGCATGTGCCATTGATTCTAGAAAGTCACCGTTGAAGGCTCAGACTTGGGTTGAGAAGGAAAAGTGTTAAGCTGAGAACATACATTTGTTTTCATAGAAGTATCTTGTTGATATGAAATATATTGTATTAGGGAATAATACGAATGCATGCTGGAAAAATCAAGTTCAAATCCCTAAATTTTTGGCCTCCAGATGGATTCGATCCTCATCAAATCAACTTGGATTGTGAAGATAATTCAATGTATCAACAAATCATGATACTCATCCTTCGTTTGACAAAGAATGGAATAGTCAAAGATTGAACCCTAGAAACTAGGAGTGGCGTAACCCTTCGTCTCCATTGCTACAATGACTAAGATGGTTTTTAGTGATTGATATCTGCAATTTTTATGCCTACATTTAAAAACAAAGGTTCCTTATTCTAGTTGATCTTCCCAATTCTTTAAACATTTTTTATTGAAAATATGTTGAGATTAGGATTCCATAGTGATACATCTAAACCCTTTCCTATCAGTATCCAAAACCATAAATATATTTGGTGTGAGGGTCATAAGATAGTGAACTAAGTTGTCATGTAGTAGTAAATCAATCGGAACTTACCACTGAAGATTGTAGATAGTGCTTATAAAAATATCATTATTCAAAATTATTCACAATGACATGTACCAAGAGAAATCTGCCTCTTAAACCCAACAACAACCTCAACGATTGTAATTAAAAAATTGTTATTGAGACAAAAACAAAAGGGAGTTACTATAATAAAATAAAAATGGTAAACAAGATAAAATGTACTTGTGCTCATTCATGTTTATTAAAAGTGTTAAATATCAACCCACTAGGGTTGTAGAGAACAATTGTTTATCACTGTGCAGATGTTGGTTTCAAAACTCTCCGTGCAAATATTAGAATTTAAGATATACAACTTTAAACTTGCTACTTCTAGTATCATTTCAAACTAAGTTTAGATGGGTCTGTGGTAATGATTTAGAGAGACCATGAATTGATGATAGTTGAATTCATGTCTATTTCAGTTTTTGACAAAGACTAAGTGGTGGGTTATCCCTGCTATATGGATTCTATTTTCTCTCTAGATGGAATATTGTGTAGTAAAGAGAAGTTATCCATTACAGTGGATTCTACCAACATTTCTTTTAGGGGATTTGTCTTGGAGTTTATTGGAATATCTTCTACATCATTTGCTTTTCCACATCATAGCTTGTAACCACTGGTATATATGTTATATCATGAATCTTTCAACTTTAGTACTAATATAATGGTCAATGGATTGTATGTTTGATGAAGTTTAAATTCACCATGAATATTCATCACTTCATTTGCAGGGGTAATACAATACATTATGTTGTTCATGGTTTTCATCACAAGTATCCCATGGATGGAGATAGGCTTGTATTCCCTCCTGCATTTATGTTTGTCATTGTACTCATAGTAAGTGATAAGTTGCATCAACTACTAAGTTTAGAGTTTAGTTTACTAGCATATATTCATTTTAACCACAGATCTATCAAATATTTCACTGACATATATTCATCTTAATCATAAATTCATTAATCTATGACAGGGATAAAAAACTTAAAACTGAAAATTTATATTTCAATGTTTTTAACCAAATATTGTAGGACAAATATACCTAAAAACTTGTTATGTCATTATTCCTAATGGGAATTTATGGAGTATATAATCACATAACTTTCTCTATCATTATTCCTAATGGGCAGTTATGGAGTATATAATCACATATATTTCCATATTAGTTCATTTCATGCATGTTTAGAGGTGGGATTATGATGTGAATTGTTTATTATCTTACCCATTACTACCTTGGCTTCGAGACCTTCCAACTCTCTAGCTCATAAATTGAATATTCTCTACCTATTATGCTTATATTTAAGATTCCTTTTCCAGATTCTATATTCTATGTCAAATTAGATTGCAATGTTTTACATATTGAGGACATCACATGGTTGAGGACTCGTTGAGGACCTAGTGGGGGGTTTATTTCCTTAATTATCCACAAGCCCAAAGGGCCAATGCCCATGAGGATTTCCCTAAAATGTGCCTAGTAGTCTTCCCTCATTGAAAACTTGATGGAGGGTGCTCCCCTTCTCAGTACAAACATGCATAGTCTATCTTATATGGAATTAAAGTGTGTTCCATAAAGATTTAGGTCCTAGTGTGTTGGTGGATTTTATAACTTGTGCTTTCCTCTCTACACAAACCTCACCATCAACCCAACACCACATTGGATAGAAGTGCATCAAGAGGTTTACTAATGCTAAAGGTTAAAACTATGCTAGTGTGGGAAGGAAGAGGATGCTTAAGTAGTTGTTGTAGGGTGCTTACCCAAAATATTATTCCTAAAGGTTTGTGGCTGCAAGGGAGGTACATGTGGGTTCCCTATTTTCTAGTAGTGTGAATGTATAGATAAGATATAAATTGGGGCAAAGAAAAATATCTCTATTGTAGTTGTTAGATATATTAAAGCACAAAGATGTTTAAGGCCCTCAATGTGTAATTTGAAAGTTCTTTTTCAATCAAATAGAATATTCTGGCGTGGAAAAATTCTTTGTATGATGGAATTAATTATCTAGAAGTCAGTTATTTAAGTTTTCATATATATTGGACAATCATGCTATGTCATTGAAGAGCTTGAAAAGGGCAGAAATGATGGCATCATCAAAGAAGGAATTGCAAACCCACAAGGTCAATACAATAGTAATCTTGAGGACTCCTTGATGAAACACCGTGATTATAATAATTATGTCCAAGAGGAAGAAAATGATCCAAATCTGAATCTCTATCAAGAAGAATTGCAAGGTGATGTATTTGAAGGACAGTTTCGTTGCAACAATAATGAGAATAAATGGAACATGGAAGGGAACTCTAAATGTAAAGAAGGAAGAAATGACTACAGATATCATAGAAAATATATTTCATACCAATAAGAACAAGACTACAACACCCTTGATATGTGTTTAGGTCTAGATTTATGTTCTGGAAAGAAAAGAGGCAGATCATATTTGTTATGTTTTGATGAGACACCAAAATTTGAGAATGATCACAAGGAGGAGAACAAGTTTGAAATTGATCATCTTGCAAGATTGTTGTAGGTATGTGGTGGTAAGGGCGAAGATATCATCAGAGAAGACTTCACAAATTCAATTTTGGGAAAAATCATGGTTTCAAATTGGTCTAAAGTGGCATACGAACTGCCCAAGAGTACCCCATATCCAAAATCAACTCTATAATTGAAGAAGGAGATTATGACGAGGCATACAAGGTGGTGACATGAAATGGGCATCTAGTTTTACTATATAATTCATTCCTATCTGAGAATAGGGTATTTTCCACAACACTATGGAGACCTAACATCATTTAAGCGTGATGGATGGACATATTTAAATGTTGGTCAGAAAGTTTCCAGAGATGAATACCCCATTCATGATGAAAGAAAGGGTGACGATTCTCTGGATAAATCTTCGTTTGGAATACTAGAAAGCTATTAACCTTTTCCCTCTGTGAAATATTAGGTAGAGCTTGTAGGTAGCACCCATGTGTTGCGCCTGTGTGCCAATTATGTTCTCTACCCAATTTTAGGTAGCACCATTAGGTAGTGCTACTTACACTGTGTTTGTCTGCCAACTGTGTTCTCTACCCAATATTAGGTAGCGCCACTTACGCTGCGTCTATGTTTGGGTAGCATTGCCAAAAACGCAGCACCTTCAATCTTGAACATGCATAAAGAAATTTGTGGTCTTTCATGATGATAGAACCATTTTACTTAGGTGCCTTGACCTTACAATAGGTAGTGTCTTTTACCACTGGGGGAAGCTAGCACTTAGCAAAAACTCAAAACCCAGATAGTTAAATGCTTATAAGCCTGTATAGATGGCAGAGATAATATTTGCATATTAGTTAACCCTCCCAAAAAGGAACCATCCTAAAAAGTGGGGCTTACCTTTTACCAGCTATTTTGTCATTTTGACACTTAACCTCACACTATTTTTGGTAGAAAGAGGATCTTCAATTGACACAACAAACTTCTTCTTCTTAGCATTGACATGCTTCTTTAGTGTAGTTGTGATCTACTTAGCTGTTGGTTTGTCATCCTCAATGGCAGCTTCAACAAACACCTGTAAATTTCTTTGGGCTACCTCATCTTGAAAGTGCTTCAACTTAGCCTTTAGCTTCCTGTTCTGAGACTGAAAGCCTCTGTTTTTCCTGCAAATATTCTTTAACTTTCTATGAAGGGGCTGGGCCTTTCTTGCTGCAAACCTTGCCAAGTCAAGGGTGTGACTGTAGCCATCCATGAGCTCTTTCATATGAGCCAAGTGGACCTTATCTTATGCTTTAAGATGAGCTATTTATTTTCTTGCATCTCTAAGTTGCTTGATAAGTCTTTTGTAGGTTTGACTGTCAGGAGGAACAGTGGCATGCACAGTCTCAATAGGCTTTTTCTCAGACTCCTCTTCCTCCTGCATAGGGGTTTCTTCCTTTCTTATCACGAGCTCCTCAAGGTCTTTCACAAAGGTTTCATCTTTTCTCTCCAAATATCTTTTAATACCTTTACCTTTACCTTTCTGTATAAGGGCTTCTTGTTTTTCTTCCACAATCTTTTCAATGCCTTTACCCTTCTTCTTTTGAATAGGGGTTTCTGGTAAAGACTGCTCTTTGAAAACCTCCTTAGGAATTGATGACCTTGTGAAAGGTCTTTTACCCTTGATTTCGACTGCTGGAGGAGAAGAGGGAAAGAGAGCTTCTTCCCTCTCTTGGATGTAGCTTTGGTAGAAGAAGGTACCTCTTCTAACCCTGGTGGAGGAGGTGGTGAAAAATATCTGTGTGGAGAAGGACAAACTTCCTCCTCAGCTTCTATGACCTGCTTGTTGATCTTTGAAACTTGAACAAGGGCTCTTCCCTTTCTCTTCCTACTGGTCCCTGCTTTAGAAGTATTGGTGGGTGACAAAGGACTTGCCTTCTATGATTGAGGAGTTGGTGCTAGATCCAACTTGAAATGAGAGGTAACAACAAAATGCTCCCATGAAATCTCTTTCTTACCCAATTCCTCAAAGACTAGCATTCTGATTAATCCAGAGTGGAAAAGGATAGAATCCACATCTTTAGATTTGGTTTGTATACTGTCTAACATCTTACCTATACTCCTCAACAAGTAATAGGGAATATTCATCTCAACCTTACCAATAAAATGTAGCAACAACATTATATGGTACTAGAACAATGTGTTAAATCTCCCTTCACAAGTAAAATATCTATGTATGATCTTCAATAATCTGTCAAATTGTTCAATCAATTGACTCCTTGGCATACTTTTGGGCAAATCATTGGCTTGATATTCATGTTTAAAAAGATCTTTTGCATAGGCTGAACTCAAAGCCATGGCTTTGAACCACTTTTCACCTGTAATGGGGATCCCTATTGCAGCTGAGATAGAGGCTTCAGTCACCTCAAACTCCAAATCCCCAACCTTGGTTTTCCTGCCATCAAACTACAATGCAAATTGTCTTGCCATCTTTGGATGGCCTCTCTGAAAGTTCTGACAGAAAGAGAGGCACCCTACTCTTTGAAAGGCCTCTCTTTCCATGGGCTCTGTATCAAAAAGATGCATGTCCATCAGTTTTGTCCTAACCACCTTGCCACCTTTGTGTGTCTTCCTCCATTGAGGAGTCTCCATGGCTCAGAATGAGGGCTTTTGAAAGGCTTAAGGGATGGTAATGATTAGGAAGGCTTTGAATAGGGCTTCAAATATATAAGCCTGACCCTTTTAGACAAATTGATGCTAGTAAATCAAGCTCAACTTTAGGAATTAAACCCTTAGGCTTGTACAGGTATTTTGGAGTGTAAACAATGAGGGGGTAATCCAAAATTGGCCCTCTACAATTGAGTAAAAACACCAAACTCCGAGGTGAAATGAAGCAAGGAAAACAGAGAGGGTTTGAGCAATGCCTCTAGGTAGCACAACACATACACAGAGGATAGGCTATTTATAGGCTTGTGATTTCAATGGTTAAAGCAAACAACAGTGATTAGACCATAGTTACAGGAAAATAAGTTTATAGGTCTAAAGAGGAGAAAAGACAAGGTTACCATGCAAATATGGGTCCCTTACTATTGTGCAAGCTTAGCAAACCGAAGACCCGAGTACAAATTTCCTGTGAAAATTAATATGCAGAGGAGGCAACACGGGATACCTGTGGATTAGACACCTGTTGAGATCTTTGACGCAATCTTAGGATGAAATTGAGAAAACTTTGGCCCTGAAATATTTCTCAGCATCGGATTTGGTTGACATGCGGTCGCCTGATCAGAACTTGCGAATTCGCGCAGCGCAACACTGTTGAGTTTTTCAAAATTAGAAACCATTACCAAGGCTCATAAATGCAAGATCTTTGAAGGCGTCTTTAACCGAATTTTGGCACTAAAAACAAGGGACATGACATCAGTCATGGCAATCATGACTTGAGGTGGAAGTATGATGAACATGATAGGCGCTACGGAACTGCCTAATGAGTAGGCAACACTTCCATTCCAAAACGTGATTGGATAGGTAAGCAAGGACAATGAGGCATGCCTACGAGATCATGAGTGAAGAGGAAGAGGCGTCACATTAGTTTGGCAATGGGAGGGATCGGCCTAGGGAAAAGTCATGAAAGAGACCAAAAATAAATCAAAAGCTAAAATGGTTCAGGGATCAAAAATCAATTTGAGGATCAAACTAGAGCTAAAACTCAAACCTTTAATCATCTAAGGGGTCCTACTAATCATAAACTAATAAAGGGATGAAACTTTCAAAGAAAATTAAAATCTAAGGCTTAAAAAAGGGAATGAAAACAAACTAAAAGACCCAAGGCAATTTAGTGTGATAACAGCTACAACATAAGATTTTCCTTCCATTAATTGTTTTAGATGTCTGTGTTGTTCAAGGACGGTAACCATGTCCAGAAGGGTTGCATCTGCTTTGATGTTGGCCAACTGATTTAGAATATTGTATTTGGAAGAGGGGAGAGGGGAGGTAGTTCCTTGACTATCAGGAGCCCTAGGAACCTGAACAGTAGCAGTTGGCAAGGATGAGCTCGGACTAGAAGAATTGTAGGGAGGATCATATTTACTTTTGTGAGCATAGGATTTGTTCATAGTATTGATGATCATGACATCTTCTAGCTCTGCAAATTCTAGGACATCGATGGTAGTTTCAGGTCTCTTACCAAATATTTTATGTCTGGTACTCTTCTTTACCTCACATGTACTTTCCTCGTGGTGTTCCTCACAAAAGTTACACCAACTACAAGGCATGATAGCTTTAGGATGAAAATTATTTTCATTTTGATTTCTAAAGGCGGGTGTAGAAGAGGATGAATTTCTAGGGGTAGGAGGGGAGACATTTCCCTTTTACTCATACGCTATCATATGATTATTCATGTCTTGTACAATTTGTAAGAGGGAAGACATGCATGTTTGTTTAACTAATTCTCCCTGAGGAAGACTTGTTCCTTCAAGCTATTCTTCATACTCTAAACAAGTATGCAGAGCGGAACCAAGGTTATCAATGTATTTTTCCTCAAGCCTATGACGATAGGGGGAAGGTAATGCATTATAATAATGCATGAAAGCAGATTGGTTCTGAGGTCAAATGAGTTCAGGGATTAGATTGTATAACTTGGTGAAATGCAAGTTAAAGGACTTAATGGTCTCACCATCCTTATAAGAGATATTATTGTACTCCCGTAATTGCTTGGCTTGGCTTTTGGATTTCCCATAGGTGGATTTGAACCAATATACTAACTCCTCCCAAGTAGACAAAATCTTAGGAGGAAGGTCAAAGAAATCGTCCATAGCCTTCCCTTCAAGGGAATTGATAAATAAGTGCATGCAAGTATCGTTGTCATTGGCTCCCATGTTGTGAGAAGCATTAGAAAATGCCACCAAGTGTTCATTTGTAGTGACATTGTTATTCCCTGAAAACCTAGGAAGATGCTCTTTGAATTTAGGAAGTGGACGAGTAGCAGGTGCCAGGTTAAGAGGAGAGGAAACATGCCATGGTGTGGTTGTAGCATCTTCTTCAAAATGAAAAAGGCCATATTTTTTAATAACTTTGGTGGGGTTTGTGGTAGATTGGACAGGGACTTGGTGACTATATAAGCTACCAATCACTGATGAGGCTGGAGATTGGGATGAAGAAGAACCTCCAGTGCCACCAGAGCCACCACTAGATGCCATCTTGTGGATAATAGGTAAGGGAGAGAAAGACAAACTGGAAGAATCAGACAAGGTTATGCTTAGAGTACTTTGTTGGGTTGATAACACAACGTTCCTTCTTCCTATTTCAGCAATAGGATTAATTTCAGGTGATAAGCCTCTTCATCTCCTAGAAACATGAGAGTCTAAGGACATGAAAAAAAGGTCAGAGTTGAAGGAAAAATAAGTTTATGGCTAATTCCTAGGCTGTCTACATCTAGCTTCCCAACATTCTTGGGCACTTATGTCTTGTTCAATTGCTGCCAATGAACGATTAAGCTAAGCCCGAGTATTAAAAGTTTCTAAAATGGTGTTAAACAAGTTTAAACCAATGTTGGTCTAATCTTGAAGATCGGGCTCAATATTAGGCTTCCTTGCAACAGGTACAGTCATTAAGAAATGAAACAGTCAAAGAATCAATATCAGAAAAATAGATATATTCGATGATAATCAAGCATAAAAATCAACCAGATAGATATTGAATATATCCCCAGTATGGTCGCCAAATAAATGTTGAGGAAAATATATGAAATGATCTTACTCAAGCATTTTCAGATCTCACTTAGCTAAAGAAAGATAGACGGGAATATCACCCTATGTTTATAGCCATAAAAGATTGTTTCTTAATCCTCGAGTATTGGTTACCAGGGCTTAGGCTAATTTTCTTATAAATTAAAGAATGCTGAAAAATTCAATATTTATTTAATTTTCTGAATATAACAGATGCATAAATTAGTAGAGATAGAAGTAAAAATACCAAGTTAATAATCAATAACAAATGAGACATAAAGCAATCGCTTATTCCATTCCAATTTATCAAAAGAATGTTCTCTTTACAAAATTCCTTGAGGAAGTTTGGATCAAAGTCAAACTTAGATGTCCCTGATGAAAACCATACAAAAGGACTTCTGACAAAAAGAAAAAAAATGAATTTTAAAAGCTAGATCAGCTTGCCACAGATTGTTTCCCACTCGACTCTGCACAATAGCCTTTATCAGTCATGAAATTTAATTCACAAACAGACAAGTCTACATAGAATATCAAAGATAGATCAACACGTCTGAAAAACAAGTGTCTAAATGATGTAATTCAACCTTGAATCTTGTT